>JADLZK010001900.1:0-70508 GCA_015847255.1 Hyparrhenia diplandra | reverse complement strand
AAGCAATCTTTATTTATTTCCTAATAAGGGTTTTCCTTATATGATTGGAATATCCCTTGCACACCAAAAAGTCCTAAGATAATCCTAACTTGATGACGAAAGCGAGACAAAGACGGGAATGTGGAGGTGGCGGTGGCGCAGGAGGCGCCGGCCCTCCCCTACCGTGCCCCCCTCCTCCCTCCCCGGGCGGCCGTGGCCGGTTGGGCCCTCCTAGCCCACCCATGGCTGACCCAATTCTAAGCACATGACACATTATGTGAGTC
Organism: Hyparrhenia diplandra; assembly: GCA_015847255.1. NCBI lineage: Eukaryota > Viridiplantae > Streptophyta > Magnoliopsida > Poales > Poaceae > Hyparrhenia > Hyparrhenia diplandra. Next base: position 70,245 of record JADLZK010001900.1, on the reverse strand, counting down.
TATCACTTAAGTTATGACTAAAATTATCTATCATGTCTCGATTAAGAGATTATATTATTTAATAAAGACATCTTAAAATTAAATTGAGATAGCCTAAGTAATAAATTAAACTGGATAAGTTTACAACACATGATTTAAATAGGTAAGACATAAATATAATTTTAATGACACGAAGTCTAAACAATATTCATGCAATAATTATTTATAATTAACAGCTTAAGTATAAATTAAATAGTATTAGAATTTAGAATTCATAACATGATTGTAGGTTGTACTGTTTCGTATCTCTCCCACACTTGTCTCTTTTAATTATCTCTTTTTATATAAAAAAAAATGTGGAGACAAACGCATATCCAAAATAATAATAGAGACATTAAGTAAACATTTATAAGAACTTCATAATAAGACAAACTAAAAAACTTTAATAATAAAGAAAAAAATAAAACTCATATAAAAAACTTTATTCATTTATTCAAATGACACTTTCACACTTTGACTCAAACTTTAAGTAAACACACTCAATCTGAAAATTAAAGACTAAAACTCTTAAAACTTGCAAACTCATTTATTCGTTTATAGCGTTAGCTATAGGCTTTACTCATTCAAGCCTAGGATCTCAAAAAACTATTTCTAGGTTTTCCCTAAGGTATTTCACTCTCTTCATGGTTTTCAACCGCATCTCATACATGTTATTAACCATCCCGGCTTGAGCAGTTCCTGTCCGGATGGCCATCTTCAAGTTATCTTGCACCATGTCAACTCTTTCGTCCACCATAGCCACCGTCTTCCTCGCACGCTTTGGAGCTTCAGGAGTTATTGCTCAAGACCCTCTCCTGTTTATTGTGATATTTCGGAGGTACGGTTTCTGATTGGTTTGGTCGTCTTACTTTTTTATTATTTTTGACAACAATCGATCTTATTACGTTGTGCAGTTCCTGTGACCAATGAGCGCCCTCTGCAGGTATGATCATGCGTCGTAGGATTGCTTGTATTTGTTCTGCAGCTTATTAATGGTTTTAGTTGTTCTTATTTGTTGTGAACTGTGCGGTTTTCAGATGCATTCCTCCACTCCTGCAATCGGTGTGTTCCTCCTTCACGCTATGGGATGTGTTCCTCCTCGCCTTCACGCGATGGGATCTGCAGGCTGCGGCGGCGCGTGATGATGCAGCCCGCAGTCGTCCACTGCCTGTTACACCCGTGGCTACACGACGATCGCCGGAGCGTGAGATAAACAAGGATGGATCGCCGACGAAGAACCACCGAGCAGAGGAACCTCTGAGCTCGATCGCGTGTTCGTTTTGCTTTCTTAGAAATTAACTTGTCTGTTACAAACGAAAGAGACGAGTACTTAACGAAAGGGAACTCTGGTCCACAGGACCCACATGGCATACACCGGTCCGCAGGACCCACTTGTCAGCGATACGAAACGAAAACGTAAATGAAACGTTGCCGTCTTCTCCACGGGTTGGCGCCACTCCTGGTAGTCGTCACTCCTGGTCCGTGACAGCTCCCCCCGCTGAAGACCCTGCTTGACCCCAAGCAGGTGCATTTGGAAACCTTGCCTTCACGACATTGTGGTCTTCCCAGGTTGCCGAGGTAGCTGGTAGACCTGACCAAACAATGAGCACCTGAGGTATTGCTGAATTACCTTTGCGCATGAGCCGACGATCAATGATCTCAGACGGCACTGCAGCTGTGGCCTGCAAGTCAGAAACCTCTGGTAGAGTTGAATAAATAGGAGTATAATTTGGGTGGAATGGCTTGAGCTAGGAAACATGGAACACCGAATGTATTTCACACTCAACCGGCAGTTTCAATCGATATCGACGTTCCCAATCCGTTCCAAAATCTCATATGGACCAAAGAACTTGTATGCAAGCTTTGGGTAAGGTCGGTTGACCACAGAAGATTGAGTATATGGTTGCAAACGAAGTAAGACGTGCTCACCGACCTGGAAAGATCTGTCAGTCCTATTCTTATCAGCTTTCATCTTCATGCGGTTCTGGGCTTGCTCAAGTCTCTGTCTTAAGAGTTGAAGATATGTCTCCCTGTGTTCAATAATTTCCAGGACCGTTGGTGGTGTGTCTTGCTCAGGTGTTGGACTCAGACCCAAATTTGGTTCGTAGCCATACAATGCCTTGAAAGGGGAACATCCCAGAGCACTGTGAAACGAGGAGTTATACCATAACTGTGCTAATGAAAGCCATGCTTCCCATGTTTTTGGGGAGTCTTGTACTGCACATCTGAGATACATCTCGAGGCACTGGTTAACTCGCTCGGTTTGCCCATCAGTCTGGGGGTGATATGATGTAGAGAAGTTCAAATCCACTCTATACAACTTAAACAAGTGCTTCAAGACTTTATTGACAAATATTGTGTCCCTGTCACTGACAATCTTCCTGGGAAGGCCATACAATTTAACCACACTGTCCAGAAAGATTTGAGCCATGCCAGCTGATGTATAGGTATGCTTTAAAGGAATAAAATGAGCAAACTTGGTGAATCTATCCACTACCACTAGAATTACCTCATATCCTTGGGATTTAGGAAGACTAGTGATGAAGTCCATGGAGATCTCTTGCCATATGCCTGCTGGTATAGGCAAAGGCTGTAGCAGTCCAACAGATGGTCATGAGAATGCTTGGTCTGTTGGCAAACCAGACACTGCTTGACAAAACTGTCAAGATGAGATTTCATGCCCTTCCACAGAAACATTCTCTTAAGCCAATGATATGTAGCTAAAATTCCTGAATGTCCACCAATAGCTGAGGAATGACAGGCAGCTATGAGTTTTGTTTGTAGTGCAGAGTTATTTCCAATCCATATAGCTTCACCTTTTCTAATCAAGCCTTTGTCCAAACTGAATCCATGCTCATTTGGGCTAGAGACCGCGGTGAGCAAGTAATTGTTGGGCATTTCGATCAAGAACATAAGAGTTCGGGGACCTCTTGTATCCACTGTGGCTCAACAGTAGTTGTAGCTGTTATGACCATCATATGTGACATTCTGGATAAAGCATCAGCTACTACATTTTCTTTGCCCTTCCTGTAGATAATTCTAAACTGTAGACCCATCAATCTAGTCATAGCTTTTTTTTGCATATCAGACTGGAGATGTTGTTCATTTAAATAGGATAGAGATTTGTGGTCAGTGAGAATAAAAATTCCTGTCTATGCAGGTATGGTCTCCACTTTTCCACTACCATGATTAGTGCCAAGAATTCCTTTTCATAGATAGACATGTGCTTATGCTTATCTCCCAAAGCTTTGCTGATGTAAGCAATTGGTTGACTGTTTTGCACGAGGACAGCCCCAATGTCCTCAGCACAGGCATCTGTTTCTACCTGGAACTGCTGCTTGAAATCAGGGAGTGCTAGAACAGGGGTAGTAGTCATTGCTACTTTGAGGTTATCAAAGGATTCCTGTGCTTGAGCTGACCACTAGAATTGCTTCAATCTAAGGATCTGTGTCAAGGGTTTAGCTATGAGGCCATAATTCTTTACAAACTTCATGTAGTAGCCTGTGAGGCCTAAGAAACCCCTGAGCTTAGTCATGTTGGTTGGTGGAGCCCAATTGAGCATGTCTTGAGTCTTTGCTGGATCAGTAGCCACCCCCTTGTCAGAGATAATATGCCCCAAATACTCAATGCTACTTTTGGCAAAAGAACATTTGGAAGCCTTAAGATAGAGCTTTTTTCCAGAGCACCTCCAAAACCTACTGAATGTGGTGCAGATGCTCCTCCAAGTTGGTACTATAAATCAAAATGTCATCAAGAAACACTAGGACAAACTGTCTCAAGAATGGTTGTAGCAATTGGTTCATCAGACATTGGAAAGTTATTGGGGCATTGGTAAGGCCAAAAGGCATAACCTTGAACTCATAGTGACCTTGGTGTGTTTTGAATGCAGTTTTATGTTCATCATTGGGTAGCATCCTAATCTGATGGTACCCTGATCTCATATCCAACTTGGTGAAGAATTTAGAGCCAACCAGTTCATCAAAAATCTCTTCCACTATAGGCATGGGAAACCTATTCTTAATAGTTAGGGCATTGAGTCTCCTGTAATCAACACAGAATCTCCATTGACCATCCTTCTTTTTCACCAGCAACACAGGAGATGCAAAAGGACTATGACTATGGGTGATCATTCCTGCAGCTAAAAGGTCCTTAACTTGGTTTTCAATCTCTGTCTTGTGTTGTGGGGAATAATGATAAGGTCTTGCATTTATAGGAATAGCTTCTAGGTGTAGGGGAATTGCATGGTCATAACTCCTTTGAGGTGGTAAGGTTTTGGGATCCTAGAACACATCAGCATACTGTAACAAGATGTCTTTCACTTCTGTCTCTACAGCAGTGGGACCAGAAGTTGTATTCTTGGTACCAGTGTAATGCCCCTCAGTCACAATAGCAAATGCCCAGATGTTATTGCCTTTCATGGATTTGTGGAGCTGATTGGTAGAGATGTGTTGCAATGTGGTTGTTGCAGGTTGAATGCCTGTAATAGTAACCCATTTACCTCTCTCCAGGAATTTGAGACTCCTTGCTTCCAGTTACATATCATGTCCCCTTTGGGCTTGAGCCAATCAAAACCAAGTATAGCATCATATGGAAGAGACTACAGCACTATCATATCAGTTTGAAATGTGTGGCCCTGAATATACCATTTCAAACCTCTGACCCTCTTATCTGTAATCATCCAAGTGTCATTGGGAAGCTTTACTTTCATTGGTGGAATGTCCTCCATTGGAAGCTTAGTGAGTGCTACAAACTGGGCACTGACAAAAGTATGGCTACTACCAGTATCCAGAAGTGTAAGCATGGTCTTATCTTGTACAGTTGCTTTGAATTTAATTGCATCTGCCCCCTCCAGTGCTAGCCAAAGCATTAAGTGATAGTTGCCCAAAACTCTCTTGAATGAGATCATCAACAGCCATTTCATTCAAGAGTTCCTCATCAATTTCCTGATCCAGATCATTCACCGCAATAGCATTCAGCTGAGGCTTTGCTCTTTTGGACATTTTTCAGCATGTCCTGGCTCATACTTTTCACCACAGCCAAAGCATAGATTGTTAGCCTTTCTGTAATCCTTTAGAGCAACTCCAACAGGGCCCCTACTTGAGCCCCCATAGCTAAATATGGGGTCTCAGGTTAGAAAATCAACTCCAACAGGGCCCCTACTCTAGACCCCAAATATATTGGGCCAACAAAATTCCCCCCACACCCAACAAATTTGTTGGGCCAACAGGTGAGACCCCATCTGCGCGAGCGCACTCCTCCCCTTGGCGCGCCATCCTCCGCCGCAGGTTTCTCCTCCCCGTGGCGTCCGACGAGGCCGCCGCCGCCGTCCGCAAACTCGCATGCGCATGGGCAGCTGTTGCGAGCAGCTCCCCCCAAATCATGGTGTGCATGGCGTTTCTATTGTTAGCACCAAAATTCCAGTCCACGCGCGAGATCCACCTCGGGAATGCACCACCACCGTCCGCGGACTACAGGGGCAGCAGATCCATGGCCAGTTCCTTCCACTCAACGCGAGCAGACAGAGAAAAGAGAAAGAGGAAGGGAGAGTCAATGACAGCCTGGTCCCATTTGTCAGTGACTATGGGAAGGAATTTTGGGGCCTTCCTTTGGGTGCTACTATTGGAGTTGAAGCTTAAATTTGAGCCAACAAAAATAGGGGTGGGCATCCAAATCAAAAATAGGGGTTTTGAAATGGGGGCTATTGTTGGAGTTGCTCTTAGCTGTTTATCTCTCCACAAATTCCCATAAGCTGGTTTAGTTTCAAGCCTGTCATTCCATGGAACCATCTGCTTGAACTGATTGTTCTTGGTATTGAATTTGGGCTTACTTCTGTCCAACACTTTCTCTTGAATCTTGGCAATTGTGATGGCTCTCTCCACTATTGAAGGCACCTGTGGCTCCACCACTGCCCTGATTTCCTCCTTCAGCCCTCTGACATATTGAGTTGCAAAGAATAATGTATCATAATGAGCATCATGCATAGTGACATCATACTGCAGAGACTTGAACTATGTTGTATATTCCTCTACAGTACTGAGCTGTTTCAGATCCAGCAGATCATTGATATCAGAACGATGGTCATCACTTCCAAAATGTGACATAATGTCTGCACTGAAAGTTCTCCATGTCACTCTGTCATGAGTCATCTCATAGGTTTGCCACCATTTAGCTGCATTGTCCTCCAAATGCATGGTGGTAGCTTCCACCCAAATGTCCCTAGGGAGCTTGTAAATCTTGAAGTACTTGTTGCATTTTGAGAGCCATATCTTTGGTTGGGTACCATAGAAGGATGGAAAGTGTAACTTGGGTAAGTACTGATGGGGTTGGTTACCCTGGGGATGACCACCCGGATTCCTGGAAGTGTGATTGGTCCTAGACCTTCCTGCATCTCTGTCATTAGCAAACACATTGTCCAATTCCTCCTCCTCCTCACTAACCATTGAGCTGCCACTCTGAGAATTGTTGTCACGCTCAAACTGCCGCAGTGTGAGATTAGCTACTGCCTGCCCATTGGCTTTGACCTGAGTAGCAATGAATTGCTGGTCCTGCATACACTGAGCCACCCTTGTATCAGTAGCAGCCAGTTGTTGCTTGACCTCCTGTTGAATTATTCCCAGATTAGTCATCCTGGTGAACATGAGGTTGAAGTTATCCCTCATTTCCTCCCACAGCGCTTGGTCCCCTTCTGAATTAGCCGCTATCTGCTCCAGCAACAACCTTGTCTGAGCCGAAGGCTGTGTCTCAGCTGCTGTATGTCTGCGTGGATTCAGTTCCTTGAGTTGGAATACACTAGGTTCAGTCGAAACCTCCCCTGTTGTTGTGTATCCCTGATCACCGCCGCCTGGAGTTGATGTGAGACCTCGGAATTTTACACGCAAACGCGTTGCGCAACCTGAGTCAACGGACAACTCCCCTCCCACTTCATCGCTCGGACTGCACAATCGACGACTGAGGAGATTTTACACAAGGACCAAGCCTTGCAACCCCGATCGGCTATGCAATCTGGCTAGAGTTTAGAAATATGAGGCCAACGAGATCCTCGCTAGATCCGAGAACGCTGTTCCATTGGTCGGATTTACGGTAGTTTCAACTAGATTCGTGCGGATTACTCAGTCCACAGATCCTGCTAAAATGAACCCCACCGGAGCTGTTTGGAATTGATGTTCGGGGATGCAAACACGAGTCGAGCAGAAGAATAACAGCAAACGAGGTGACAAATCGGGTTGAGGTTAATCTGTGGTGCTTTGTGGAAAGTTGCAATCGAATCCGAACGGGGATCAGGTCAACCTAAGGAGGGTCCTATGGATCCCAGGTCAAACACCACTTGGGCGTGACCCGGGAGAGCCTGCCGACCGGAATTACGACCCGGATCAACCCGAAACAGCGACGATTGGAACCCTAGTAAGTGCAGAATCAACGATGCGGACAAGGGTAAGGATGGGGTCGATCGATTCGTCACCTGAGAAAGAGAATCTTCCGGAGGATTTGCGGTGGCGGAAGCTTGTCGTTGTGGATGCCGCCGCCGCACCGAGGTAGACGAAGGAGCCGAGGATAGATTGGTCTTTGATACCCTCTGTTACACCCGTGGGCTACACGACGATCGCCGGAGTGTGAGATAAACAAGGATGGATCGCCGACGAAGAACCACCGAGCAGAGGAACCTCTGAGCTCGCGTGTTCGTTTTGCTTTCTTAGAAATTAACTTGTCTGTTACAAACGAAAGAGACGAGTACTTAACGAAAGGGAACTCTGGTCCGCAGGACCCACATTGCATACACCGGTCCGCAGGACCCACTTGTCAGCAATACGAAACGAAAACGCAAATGAAACGTTGCCGTCTTCTCCACGGGTTGGCGCCACTCCTGGTAGTCGTCACTCCTGGTCCGTGACACTGCCTGGCCGTGCGATGCAATGACGAGGGGCCAAAGCTCATCCCCTGCCCGCAAACAGCGCCTGTGGCCTGCGTTTTGTGCAGGCTTTTTTTGTTTGACTCCAAATTGGAATTGCTTTGTTTTTTTCCAAGTGAAGTGGAAATGATGTTCTAAATTTGGAACGAGAAGAACTGATGTATCACTGTCATTTCTAAAGTTTGCTTTCTACTGCTCCACACAACTTGGCTGATCTCCATTCGAGCAAGAGCAGCAAGGAGCATCACCGCAGAGGATCTACATTTCAGCACTAGGAGCAGCAAGGGCAACTACAGCGAAGGATCATGAGGGTTCTGTTATAGTTACGAGACCTGATTGCCATTTGTTTACTACATAAAAGTTTCAGCAGGTTGCATCTTTGCACTCTGCACGAACCTTCTGACCGATGGACATCTCAATATGGGCACCTGGAAGGCAAGGGAAACACATAACCTTTCTCACAATTGATCAGGTGTTCAAGCTTCCTGCAGGCCGCATTTTGCATCTAGAAGGTCATAATTTTGGTAATGCCTGACAAACAGGTGTGATTTTGTTATGTGTTGTGAGGCTGCGAAGGAGATAAGAGTGGGATGTCGCCAGTCGAGGCTTGAACCATCGTCGGCGAACGGGCGACGCCGTGATCGGCGCCTGTGCTATGAGTGACAGTGGCAATAGTTGGCTAGTGAACAAAGTGCCCAAGAGCCAAAGAGATTTCTCTCAACTTCAGGCTGATTATTTCATTCCCATGCATTAGGCCTTAATAGGCATTCTTACAAGATGCAGGCCGTACAAACTGGAACATGAATCCTAGAATGGCTCATAGCCAATTGACCTGAGCTAAACATGCATTTGCTTATTCTTAGCTTTTTTTTTGAGGGAGATTTGCTTATTCTTAGCTAAACTGAAAATGTCAGCCACTGCAGTGGTCTGCTGACCCGGCTGGGTGTCTCCTAGCCACGGTCCCCCCTTCTTCTCTGGTATGTGCGTCCTACCATAACAGATTTTAAAGTCCATATGAATAGTATAACAAAGTACCAAAACTATAAAATTTTAGATAATAGGGCAAAATGCATTTTGGGCAAAGGGGTTGAATGAGGGGCGGGTGAATGGGCAAGCTAGCTCCTAGATGTCAGTGTTGAGGGGTGGCATATATACCTAGGCTGTAAATGTATACTGGGCCAGAAACATTTTCCCAATAAGTTCGATTAACCGAGATTAGAAATCAACTAGTAAAACCCGCGCTTCGCGCGCGGCTCATTGGAAAACCACAAACATAGATGGATGAAGCTACAATTTATTGGTTGGTATTCAAACAACAGAAGGATACTAATTGACATATTTGTTCTGTATGAATCGATGATTGATTATGCTAATCATCTCCACGTGATGTAGCAAGCTTCATTGGGAACTGCATGTATAAAGGAAAATGTAAATCAGGATTGGGATAATAGGGTGTAGTAAACTGCATGTGCAACAATTGTGCTGGTTCTGTAATAATAGTAAGGCTCTTAGGAGAATATGATTAATTTATGAACCATGTGAAAAAAAGACATAGCTGTAGGAAACAAATGAGATCGAAGCATAATTGCATATATGTCATAATTTAATTAGTTGGTAAGTTTTTTGCCTAAACGAAAATGAAATATGGATTATACAGACAACAATATTAGCATCTTGATGTATTTGGTGTCAGAATTAGAAAACGGTGTTTGAAAATACAGTAACGTTACCCAGTAGCACATAATGGGGGATTAATTAATGATGTGGATGTAGACATACTAAGATATACGAAAACAAAATGCATTGGCCGTACCCCTCTGGGTTGAGGAAAGCAACATGAATAACAAATCAATCGATTGCATCTTGGAAAGGACATTAACCAAACGGAGCCGTACCTTCAAAATTGGCTGCTGATCACAAAATCCAAACAGCAGGAATAGAGTTTCTGAAGCTCTCGCATAATGTTTTCTTTTACAATGAAGCATTACATATTTAACAGGCAGAGACCTGGAGTAAGGCATTACATAGTTTAGTAACTCTCTCAAACGTCAATGTTTTAGCAACCACAGAAAAGAATGCAAGCAACTTGAAAGCTATGGCAGACGGGTGTAGTCGGTTGAGGATGTACCGGGCTCTAGCAGTGGTAGTGCCAGGCAGAGGAGGCACTGTGGGTAAACATTCTCTGCATGAGTAAACATTGTTAGATGCTTCATTCAGTTATTCTGCTGTTATTACTCCCAAAATCAGCTTCCAAATTGAGGTTCACATGCATAACATGGACGCGGGCCAAAAACGACAGACGTATCCATCTTGACAATCCACATCAAGGTACGGTTTTGTATACTTCTGATTTTCATTACTTCGTTTGAAACATCCATTGCTTCATCTGTTATTGGGCGACATAGCGATTAAAATTTAAGTAAACTTCCTTACAACATACCTGGCCCTATGGTATGTTCTCCGGTATCCATGATGCAGACATCGACCCTTTTCTAATTTCATGTTCCTTTGGTCCAAGCTATTGTACTGCACTATGCTATGAACAACTTTTTCTTGACTATTAACTTTTTACAATGGTCTAACTGAAACTGAAGCTCGATCCAGAGTATTCTTGACGATGGCCTGGTAATGAACTAATACATGCGTGAGATGATCCCAGATCTCATAATGGGAGCGCCAACGTAAATCTCAAACAGATTATGAAGCAAAAGGAGGGTAAACAAAAAGAAATCTTTTTCAACATGATCTACTGCACAGCTATCTGCTCATACTTACATTTACTACATAAATAAATCACGAATCTAAACTCTTATTAACTTTCTCTAAGCAACTTAGGAGGAGCACACCACTGGTAGATTTGATGGCGGCAGAAGCGATTGGACGGCCTACAGAGCATACTCCTTTTGGACATTTCATCGAGCACTGTGGGAGCACAGAATAGCAAGAGAAGAGGAGTAGTTATTGGGACTTGGGGCCATGAAATGTGTACTCACCTTGCTGACGGGAAAAAGAGACGGTGTTTTGGCATGCTGTGGCGAAGCGAGTGAAGGCCCTCTGCGGGCAGAGCACCACGACGACAAAGCAGAAGTGCGGCGCGATGGCGAAGCAGGTGAAGAGCGTGGGTAGCCTAGTAACGGGGGTGCAGGCGTGCAGCACCCGGAGCATCCTCTTATCCACCGCCGCGCATTGCAGACCGGTCCACTACCTCCATGTACAGGAAAGTGATGCATGCGGCGTAGATGCGAGGAAGGATGGCGTGGCGGCGAGAGCGCCGGCGGCGGCGGCAGGGGCGGAGACGGAACGTGGGGACGGACACTGAGGGGCTGAGGAGTGAGGCAGATTGGTCGCCGCGGCTGCGACGCGAGGTGGCGTGCGGCAGTACTCCATGAGTGTCGACCGTATGATGGAAAGGCGGGTGGAGAACCGAGTGGCCATGATGTTTCTGGATACGGCGGTGTTTCTGGATGCATCAGGGCGTTGTCCCATGGGGTAGCGCGTGGCATGAATCGGTGGCAATGCCAGCAAGTTGACGGTCAGATTTGGTGGACTGTAGGACACTGTTAATGTACAGTGGTTGGGTTCACCAGGTTTAAAGGATTTATTTTATAGATAGATAGATTTATCCGGAGAAATTTCTGTTCATGTATATCCACGACCAAACCCAGTAGACATGTGCTTAATTATATCGCCCTAATCATGGGACAGAGATGAAAATTTGTCAAACCCAGTAGACATGTGCTTCACAAATATACAGTGGATAGATATTATTCAACAAAGCCAAATACTTATGTTTCAAGCTTGTTCTAAGATTAGCCTCGCAAGTTAAAAAGTCATATTTACAAATGAAGAAAGGTTTAGATACAGATATATGTAAAGAGGCAGAAGAAGCATGCCCTTCAACGAATCGGCTAGTAGCAACAAAAGGCAAGAACCGAAAAAGTTATTCACTCGCCTTTAGTTAGTACTTTGGGTACCTAAATCCCAGAGATTTGTATCATTGCAAGTCCCACAGCATATCTACGGCTGTTCAAAACTTGTGTATATGCAAGTGATAATTGATGGCTAAAGACTTCCAGGAGTGCATGGAGAGTAAGGCACTGGGGAGAATACCAGTTAGGCAATGTTTGGTTAATCCCCTCGGAAGGATGAACGAGGGGATCAAAGGGTATTGAGGGAGCTTTATTTAATCCCCTTGAACCTCTCCAATCCCCACTATGCATGACAGCATTGACATTAGATAGTTAGAGTTCCCCAGGAATCCGTGGAGAGCAAGGCATTCTAATAGGGGAGAATACCACAGTGAGGGGGGCATGATCCGAGAGGCTGTAGTTTTCTGGCCACATGCCCTTCTCTACTTCTGGGGGAAAGAGAACAGCTTCCTTCACGGTGAAGCCAAAGGTTTCGTTGTTTGCCTCAAAAGTCTCCAGACTTTCATCAGTGATGTCGATTTCAGTATCATCCTCCTCTTGTCTACAGCAGTTTGGGCTCCAGAAGCACTGCTTTAGAATTAAGAAACACTGTTAGATTTCCACTCTCCAGGAAAAAAATATGTGATTTAGTTCCTTTATTATGCATATATAATTATGAGATCACTTTTTATGCATGTGTTATAATTCCTTGAACAATTTTAATGACTGCATGGTTTTGCGTTGCTATGGGTGAAAAAACTATTCAATTTGCTGCTCCAATACGAAGGGCTTTTTTCAAAACAATGTTGGTACTAATAATGAAGTTAAAGCGACCCTGATCTATTAATTTGCATCACTGATATAAGTGAAAATACTGTTATGTGGAAATGAACCGAACTATATATATACATATAATCTTGACTTGATCCCCATCAATCCAGATAATTGAATGTATAATAGTACTACATGCCGCATGCAAAGAAGCTAAGACTGTCCACAGTGTGTGGTTTTGCCGGTGCCGAAACCCTCTCTCTTCATTCAGCACCGGTGCCACACGCTGTGGCCGATGCCTGGTTCCCAAAAAATCTCGACACCGAGGCATGTAGAAGCCCCGGTGCTTGAAACTCTCTCTCACCGAAGCGAGTGCGGGGACGGGCCAGGCCGCGGGGGGCGCTGTCGGGGCGCCACGGGTTGGGCTGTAGAGGAGGCGGAGCGAAGGACGCGGCGGCCGAGGAGAGCTCGGGCTCATCTCCGGTGACGGCGGCTGGTGGAGGGCATGCAGGTGCGGAAGCGGGATGTGGGGGAGACGGAGGATGTAGAGCGAGCGGAGCCTACTCTGCGGCAGAGCGCATAGTCGGAGCGTGGTGGGCCAACGCGGTATCTACGGCGGCGGCGACGGCTTACGGTCCGGTGGCAGTCTGCCGCGCGCATCCCGCTTACAGCCCAAAAGGAGGTGCCCCCTATTTGCCACCGCACGCAATGCTCCTGCTCGGTGGCTCCAGCGTTCCAACTCGGCAGCTTCCCATCTCGATAACTAGCCCCGCCGCAACCACCGCCACCGCAACCACCTCGAGGTCCCTTCGGCCGCCGCCGGAGCGGCATCCACTTTCGTCTGTCTTCCGCATAACCCGATGGGCTGGTCTAGGGCCTCCCGCCACGGCGTCGCGTACGGTGGCGCGCAGGCGGCGCCCGGCGTCGCCTACTCCACCGCTGTCGTCTGGCAGCCGGTCGACGAGGCAATTGCTGGCGGATGGACTCGACGTGGCCGCCATCTTCTCGCCGCCCCACTGTGCACGGTCGCGCCACGAGGACGCCCGGCACGGGCGGGCCGCCTCCCTTTGCGAGATGAGGCCGCCGAGCGCGGGCGAGGCGCCTCCGCAGCCGGGCGCGAGCGGGGTTGTCCGTTCCTCACCGCCGGGCAAGAGGAAGAGAGGGAGCTCCACCGGGCGGGCTTGGGCGGCGCCATCCCATGCAAGGCGCAGTCAGGGGCAAATTTCGGAGGTGGGCCCACTGCATCCAGGGCGAAGCTCGGGGCGGGGAGGGAGGGCACCGGGCCGGCGGCGTCAGGCAGAGCTCGACGCGGTGCTTTTCTGTGGCCGCCATGGTGCTTGAGCAGGAGAGGATTGGGGAAGAGAAGTTGGGACTGTTTGTGTGGGTCCGCAATCACATGAGTCACCGGTGCCCACGCTGTGGGATCAAACCAACTCAGGCATCGGTGCCCTACGTCAGAGCCGAAATTTTTCGGCATCGATGACATTGTGGCCAGTCTAAGGGCGTGATTGCAGTGGCGGAGCTGGGGGACGGGCGGCGGGCGGCGGCCATGGCCTCCCCAACAAAAATTGTTTTTGAGCAGGTAGTAATTGTTTTGGGCCAACCGGCCAAGGCCCATGAACTGAGCAGGCCGCCGGCCGCGTACGTAGTCGCTAGGAACAATTTGATCGCGTAGACGTACGTACGAGCTCGGAGTGTACGACGTTTCACCTGACCTTAGGTTCCTCCGCGACCACGAGACGGCGTTTGGGTTTCCTTCGGCGCTTTCGCCGCCACCACACGCGGATCAAACTCCAGTGGCCGCCGCCGTCGTGACTAGGTAGACGTACGCGTACGCCGTACGCGTAGTTCACCTGTCCAGCCGTCAGCCGATGGATCCCCATCCCCAAGGTGAGTGGCGCTGGTGCTCTCCATCTCAGTACTGCTCCATCTTGATCTCAAATGCTGAACTTTTATTTCTATTTCATTTTAATTCCTTATGTAATTTTATTGCTATCATCTTAGTTTTATTGATGATTTTTTTAACACCATGAAATTGGCCGATCGGCTTGGGGAGTAATTTTATTGCTCCATCTTGATCTCAAACGCTCAAATTTAAATAATTAAGGTATCTTGACCACTTTTGCAAACTAGCTATTTTTTTATTTTTCTATTGTATAATCATGGCTAGGTAATGCATGCGGTCGGTCAATGAAAAAAAATCCCCCCCCTATTTCCTCGCCAGCTCCGCCACTGCATGATTGGTTAGCTGGATGCAGCTTCAGCTTGGCCCAGCTGGTGCTAATGCAACTTCCCAGGCAGGCTCGAGGCTCTGCGGAAATGAAATGAGATCTGTTTCCCGTGAGCCGAGCGGTGCCGTTTGCGCATACGACGTGCAGGTTTTCTACTCTGTGAAAGTGCATGCACAGGCAACCAATCACCAGCTGCGTTCAACCAGGCCTGTGCGGTGATACAAACCAAACAAAGGCGTCTGTGTCCGTCGAACCTGGCCACGCTCGGCCTGGCTCCGCTGCGCAGCCTGGCCATCCACATACCGCATCCAATCACGCCCTAAATACTGGCAAACAAAAACATGAGGATGGTGTTCCAGCGTTGGATGCCACATGCCAGGCCATCGAGTATGGAGTAACAATTTGCAATTCACCCCAGGCGACAGCCCTCATCATGGTTTCATACCTCAGATTTGAAGGCTTAAATAGCCACAATCTTTTTTGCTAGGGCCATGCCATTTAAAGTTAACAGAGATCGATGTTCACTTATATACGAAAAACTTTGATCTATGGTAAAACTGATAGAGGGCAGTATAAATCTAGAATTAAAGTAAAAAAAAATTGTCCTCTTTATAACAAAGAAAAAATAAGTAATGCCTGTTAGTTGAGATTTCATCAAAATCTGACCTTTGTGAAACTTATAGGGTGTTTGGTTTGAGGAATCACTCCATTCTAGACAGTGGCGTAGCCAGGGGTAGTCTATGACCACCCTAGAATTTTGAGCAAAAGTATTATAGGTATTTAGATAGTAAGATATTTTAAACAGTTTTTAGAGTTTATTACTTATTTTTAAAATGTTTCTGATACTTTTAGATGTAATTGTCTTTTATTTCAGTAACTCCAGCCTATGTTGACTGGAAGACTTACTTGAGTCGTCTCAACAAAGCCGGTCCCAATCCCGGGTAAAGGAGGAGGGTTGCGTTATGTTTGGCGAACCAGCGTAAAAAATAGCCACTCTAATGGATATGAAACCCATAAGTGAGATCAAGGACATATGGCGAGAGTACATCGATAAGTTGTTTAATGGGAGAATGATGACCCTACCGTTGAGTTGGACGACTCATTTGATGATACCTAAAGATGCTTTGTGAGGAGGATTCAGGAGGCAGAGATCGGGGAGGCTTTGAAGAGGATGGAGATAAAGCGATGGGCCTTGATGGCATACCCATTGAGGTGTGGAGATGTTTGGATGCGAGAGCGGTAGTATGGCTAACTAAGTTTTTAATCTCATTTTTCTGTCGAACAAGATGCCTGAAGAATGGAGGTACCAATCTTCAAGATCAAGGGAGATGTTCAAAGTTGTACTAACTACCGTGGGATTAAGCTGATGAGCCATACGATGAAGCTCTGGGAGAGGGTTATCGAGCATCACCTAAGAATGCTGACAAGTGTGACCCAAAACCAATTTGGGTTCATGGCCAGGAGGTCGACCATGGAGTACGTCAATTGATGGAGAGATTTAGTGAGCAAAAGGACTTGCACATAGTCTTTATTGACCTCAAGAAGAAGGTATGACAATGTGCCAAGAAACGTCATGTGGTGCGCCTTGGAAAACACAAATTCCCAACTAATAAGTACATTACCCTCATCAAGGACCCTGTTCCGCTAGGGCGGCGCTTAAGCGCTCGGCGGAGGGTCCCCGCCGCCTAGGGGTGGGCGGAACCCTAGGCAGTTGGGTCACCGGGGCGGCGGGGCGAGGGCGCTTGGGCGGGGGGCGAGGAGAGGTGGGCGGCGGGGAGCAGCGGCGGAGGAGAGGCGGGCGGGGAGGCGGAGGAGAGGCGGAGGCGAGGAGAGGCGGGCGGAGGGAGGAGGAGGAGAGAGGGCAAAGGCGCAAAAGCGGCGAGGGAGGAGAGGCGGGCGGCTCGACTCTGGGGAGTGCGTGAGCAGAGGATGAGGAGAGGATAAGATTAGGATATGGGCTTGGGCTGTTTATGGGTCTTTCTAGGCCTACATGTGTCCTGTTTTTTTTTTTCTTATACACTTTCTTGGGCTGTTTATTGGCCTTTCTAGGCCTACATGTGTCCTGTTTTTTTTTTTTTTCTTATACACTTTTATCAGAAATATGAATGGATTCAAAAACGCCTAGGAGCGCCTAAGGCTCCTAGGCTCGACTCTCCGACTAGGCTCTAGGCTATGGGTCACCGCCTAAATTCCGCCTAGCGCCTAGCGAAACAGGGATCAAGGATATGTATAGTAGCGGAGCCAGAAACAAAACATAGAGGGGGCCAATTTGCAATTGAGTCTGTATGTTACGACGACAAGTGAAAAACTAATCCCAATATTTATAATTAAGTCACAATATATAAAATACGATTGATAACAAAATTGCCGAACATAAAAAGTTGGCTAAAAAGCATCTAAAATCTTGGTTGACAACAAAATATTACTAATTAACTACTTTTAGCACACATACTATGTGTAGACAAAAGAATAAAGGAATTCCAAAATAAACAAAGAGCATGCAGTGGACATGCACATCACCAGACTTGTGGCCTTCGGAAATCACGAAGGCAAGGGGGGCATGGCCCAGTTTGGCCTCTACGTGGCTCCGCCAGTGGATATGTACAAAGATGCGACGACATGTGAACATGTGATCGTGATACCAGTGAGGCAGTGACTTTCCAATTAACATAGGACTACATCAGGGGTTAGCATTAAGCCCTTATTTATTTACTTTGGTGTTGGATGAGGTCACAAGGAAGGGCGGGCCCAGGGTTATTCATGGGTATTTATTGAATGCCCATTATTTTTGCTAATCAATGGTATTCAATAGTACAATTAGCTATACAAGTCAAAAAATAGGAGTATACCAATAGGTATATATTGAATACTCATTCCTCAATTGTTGGACCCGCCTCTGGTCACAAGGAACATACAGGGTGATATCCCTTGGTGTATACTCTTTGCTGATGATGTCGTACTAGTGGACGAGAGTAGAGTAGGGGTAAATAGGAAGTTAGAGCTGTGGAGGCACAAGCTAGAGTCGAAAGGGTCCGAGTACATGATGTGCGACTTCAGCTCGACTAGGCACAAGGAGGGGGACGTTAGCCTTGATGGTCAAGTGGTGACCAAGAAGGATATTTTTCGGTATTTAGGATCTATGCTACAGAAGGATGGCGACATTGATGAAGATGTTAGACAAAGAATCACAGTAGGTTGGCTGAAGTGGCATCCTCTGTGACAAGAGAGTGCCACAAAAGCTGAAAGAGAAGTTCTATAGGACAGCAATTCGCCAGGCGATGCTATATGGTGCTGAATGTTGGCCTACAAAAAGGCAACATGTCCAGCAACTGAGTGTAGCAGAGATGTGTATGTTGCGTTGGTGTTGTGGGCGTACAAGGAGGGATAGAGTTCAGAATTAAGAGATTTGAGATAGGGTCGGGGTGGCTCCTATCGAGGAGAAATTGATTCAACATAAGTTGAGATGGTTTGGACATGTTCAACGGAGGCCTCTTGAGGCGCCGGTGCGTAGTGGGGTTTTAGAGCGGGTAGATAATGTAAAAGAGGTAGAGGTCGACCTAGATTGACTTGGGACGAGTTAGTTAAGAGAGATCTTAAGGAGTGGAATATCTCCAACGATTTGGCTATGGATAGGAGCACATGGAGGCTAGCTATCAGCGTGCCTAAACTGTGACCTTTGTTTCTTTTTCTATCTACCCTATCTTTACCTTTGTCTTATGCCTTTTTTGTGTTCTTTTATACTTGTTTCATATGGGTTTCATCTCTAGTCTACCCCAACTAGCTTGGGACTAAAGGCTATGTTGTTGTTGTTGTTGTGTCTTTTATTTCAGTAAATTATATATTTGCACAATGACATGCTACATTTAGCCTTGTTTGGTAGAGGTCCGATCGGCTTCAGTTTTGGTTCCTTCATGCACAAGAGCGAGGAACCATTTTTATTTCTCTTAAAATGAATCAGGATTCAGTGAAACCACTAATTTTTTTTTTTATCATTTCTGACTCATCCATGTACTGTAGCAAAAGCCAAACATATTTGTTGATGTGTCAAACTGAGACTTTATATTGTTATAAAAATATATTAAATTGGACCAGCCAACGTTAAAATCTACCCCAATGATCCTAGATGAGGTGGTGCATCATTAGCTCATTCCTCAAATTTGGTGGGATGACTCCATTACTCGTACTAGCTATTAGCTTTTGAGGAATGAGGTGATGATGCATCAATCTATTCCATTCCATGACACACAAGGAATTACCTGAAATTCTTTGTAGTCAATGACACCATCACCATCACGGTCAGCTTCACTCCATAGATTTTCAATTTCTTCTGAATTTAGTCGATCGGGATGGACCATTCCTAACTACATTTACTTTAATATCAGCACCAGTTTGGTCAACAGTAGTATATGTGTGCAAAGAGCTGTTGTTGATACCTGACATAGTGCCTGGTGGAAATTTGAATACGTGATGTGATCATAAAGGCTGTCTGCCTTCAGGAGTGCAAATGCATTCTCCTCGGAAAGGAATGCAACTTTGAGGAGGTACTGAAATTAACACAATTTAGATTCTTAGCTCCTGGTGATGATTAAATAAGAGGCCAGAATAACTAGATCTGTTGTTAACAGCATGTACTTCAAGGTCAACTTCTATTCTATATTACCATTAGGATGCATATCTTGGTGATATAAACTGCTCATCTTGTTGCTTACCTTGATGATACCAAAAACAGCTTCGTTCCAGCTGGTCTTCAGGGGCTTCCTGCACTTATCAGGATTCAAAAGCCATATGAAATCAACACCACAGACGTTCCCTCGATGATTTCGGTGACTGACCCACTACGTTCAAGATGTATAGAAAGTAAAAAGTGAACAATAATTCATTACTCACAGTACTTCTATTTCAAACAATCAAAATAGCAAAATATTCTTCTTGTTACCTTATGTGCATCTTCTTCGCTGTCACTGTATTGATGAGCAGTGTCATATGATGAAACAAACCCTTGCGAGCGAAGAAACTTGTAAACTTGGCCACGTTTACTTCCATTCCAATCTCTGTAATAGATGTCCAAAAAAATATAATTCAAAGAAATTATGAATTACTGTGCATCTAAATACAGACCCACAATTTATTTCAAAAAAAAAAAAAAAAAAAAAAAGATACAGACCCACAAAGGATGATTGGCATTGGACCCAGTTTATGCTCTTCCTGGTAAGCCTCAATATACTGAAGGATTTTATATACCTGCCAATTACACCACTAAATCTTTAGGAATCCTACTGAAATATTGTGAACCGTTATGCATAGATGTAGACAAGAACAATGTCTCTACCTGTCTCAAGCGAACTATTGAAAGGCTGTGGTCATGAGGGAACAACAAATGAGTATTGACAATGAGGCTCTGCTGGTGGACACAGCTGGTGCTTCGATTGTGAAAAGAATGGCATTGCTGATTCCACATGCAACAGCTGAGCTACTCGATCACCGATGTCATTGAAAAGCAGTTCCCTATAACTCAAAACATTGAAGTAGTGGCTATGTACAGCAGTAAGAAGACCTGCATAGATATTCATCTTTAGGGAAGAAAAACACCAAGGTGCATTGCATGGTATCGAATTCAAATCTGTCTATACGCATATTCAAAACATTCAGGAAGAGAACATAGATCCCATACTAATTGACAATCACCGCAGATGTCAACACCACAGACATTTGGCAAAGCGATTATCAACACTGGAAAGGGAAAATAGGTGTAACAATACAATGATAATCATTTTAGACATCATCATCAATGGTATTCAACACAAAGACTCAAAGAGACCATCAACCCCAACATCAATAAACTTTGGATTTCGATGACACGAATCGAAAAGGACACAGACAGCGGCCTAAGTTGAATTCCTACCATGATCCCCTTCAAAAGCACAACCCCACAAAGATCACTTCTTTTACCTTCTTATAATATAGCCTATGATCAGGATTTTCTAGATCAATAAATTATTTATATTTTTCTGAACCTTCAAAATTACAAATACAAATACAAACAACAACAATTTGCACAAACAGACGCAACACAGATAATATATTTTTCCTCATCCTTCTAGGATCAAACTGAAATGAGTAATCAGGGCTCACCATCTCCACGATTGTTGGTGCGCGCAAGCTTGAAAAGCATGTAATTGGCGTGCCCCAGACGCTTCTGGTACATGTCAACCAGCTCGTCGTTCCCCAACCACACCTCCTGATACATGAATCATGTATACTGATGGTTCACATCCCAGACATCACCAAAGAGCCGAACAATCGATAGATTCAGTTCACCTGGAGGCAGATGATGGAGGAGTGATCAGCGAGAAGGCGGTCAATGATTTTCTCGTTGCGGCTGAGCCAGTAGGCCCTGTACTGGCTCTCCCTGCAATTCTGCTCCCAGTGCCAAACACCAACCGTCAGATACTACGAGCCAAAATTTCCACCCGCCAAAAGGGAAAGCAGAGCAAGATCCAACCCACCTCGTTGTCCATGCGCTTGTAGATCGGCGCGAGGATATTAAACGTGGTGCAAGAAACGCAGCGCTCGTCCCGCAGCTGCCGCCGGTGAAGATGGTGGCGGTCTCGCCGTCGCCTCGCCCCCACCTCCCTCCGCTGCTTCTTCGTCTGCACCAAATACACACAGCAAAACTTCACCTCAGTAAACAAGCGGGCCGTCAATCCAAGCCCAGAGCCGATGAGGCTAACCGAGCAATAAGCCATACATAGCTCGACAGGACCGCCGCCGGCGGATGCTCACCATTGCGATGATTCGTAGGGAGTGGAATCTGAGACTTGGGGGTCGTGTGGCCTCGGCGCCTTGTCGATTTGGCGGCTACAACGAGCAGAAGACGAGAGGAGAGGAATGGGATTGATGCTTTTCCCTGGCCTCGGCATCGCCGCATCGGCATGGTTTTTATATAGACCTCACCACCGTCGAAATGGTTAAAAAGAATCTTTGCACGAGAAAATGGGTGCCGGAAAATGCGCGAGTCAGAAAGGAGCGATCTAAACCATGAGCCAGTCGGCTGAGCCGTCTACGCCACCCACGAGACCCACACATCGGCGGGAAGGTGTGGTGAATCTGACCGTTCGGGTCTCGTGTGGTCACCGTTGTCGCGTAGGTTTCACCGTTTTGCTTTGACGACCCGTGGAGGTTTTTAGGTTGGTTGCCCTATGGTCCAATTCAGATGTGTTATTTTTGTTTCTTATTAATATGTGCGGCCTAATAATAGGTCTCGTTCGAGCACAGTATCCTATGATAAAAAAATCTCAAAGTAAGAGAACCCCAGGACACAACTTAAAATGGCAACGGACACAGAAAATCCGCATGCCCGCGTGCACCAAACCCGGCGGGCGCGGATACAGGTGTGGATCTGTGCCCGCGGGTGCGAGCGCGGGCGTAGAACTGTGACCAACGGGCAAAGTTAAGCGGGCACGTAAAAAGCATGCCCGCACCCGCAAACCCGCATTGCCCGCCTGACATGTGGGACCGTCACCTAAGAGTATACAAGCATGACTAGGGTTTCATTCAGTCAACAGGCCACAGCCGCCACTCACCCGACACCAGCCGCGACGCGAGATCCCCCTCCCTCCCCACGGGCTAGTGCGCGAGCGATATTCAGCGAGATCCTCTCTCACTCCTCCATGTCTCCTCCATCTCAGGCCGATGGGGCCGCGGCAGCGCGCCCCTCCATCCACCCCGCCGACGAGGCACGGCAGCCCCGCGCGCCCCTCCATCCATCCATCCCGGTCGATCGAAAGCACGGCGGCACGTCCTCCTTCCCGGTCGGGCGGGCGGCGGCGGCGCACCCCCACCTCCATCCATCGCGGCCGACGGCACGCGGCGCGCCCCTCCCTCAAGCCTGGCCGGGGGCGCGGCAGCGCGCCCCTTCCTCCATCGATCCCCCCCGATGGGAGCACGGCGACCTCCTTCCCTCCATCCTAGCCGGTGAGGCCGCGGCGCACACCTGGTCGCCTCGCTGGCGTCAGATATCCGCGGATCGCGGGCGCGGGCGTGGATTCTCACCGTGGCGGGTCGCGAGCGTAGATTTGTACCAAGCAGGTGCGGGTTTGCAGAAGAGCTATCCGCGGCACCATGCCCATTGCCATCCGGGAGACATAACGCGCCCGGCCGCCCACGCCGCCCGCGGCCTCACGGCCGCCGGATCCGTCAATCGATGGCGCCCGGCTGGTGGGTCCGCGCGCCCGAGCCTGCGTCGCGGGTGCGCCACGCCTCGTGCCAACGCCCTCTGGCTTATGTCCATTCCCGCCCAGGCCCCCGCAGGTAAGGACGAAAATGGAGCGGAAATATTCTGAACCGAACCACATCGTTTTCTATATTTAATCCGATCAAATTCGTATTTTCTTGTCCGACTTTTCTGTTTTCGTGCTCGTATTTCTAATGTAAAAGTAGAAAATGGTTCAGGAATTTTTTGACCGAGTTCGACCGTTTTCTACTTTTGTACTTTTAGTTCCGAATATTCTGAATTCAAAATTCCGAATTTTGTTGTTGATCATTACTGTTTAGGCAACTATGCAAATGTTGTGGAGCACTGATGGTCATAGCTGCATTATATAGGCATCACACCCCTACGCACCTCCTGGAGTCGCCGAGGTGGGACTAATCACCTCGTCGGCGTTGCATGGCTGCATCTGGTAATCTACTTCTTTTTTAGTAGTAAGTTCTTAGTTCTTATTGTTCTTATTGTTCACAACTCTTGTTTGAGTACTTTAATCTGTAGGACCCTATAGATTAGAGGAGTAGCTTAGGTTTAGGCGTGGTGCTTAGACCGAGGTTGCTTGTGAATGCACCCTACATTCTAGGTCGTGTGGTAGATTGCGGGAGTGACAGTCCTGTTGAGTCCTTTGTAGTCCACCCCTCGAATGATAGGTCAAGCAGGACCATGTTACTGGAGGATTGCACGTTTCATCCCTGCTTTCCTTTGAGTACGTCCCCTTAAGACGATATCATCATAGCTTATCGGGATAAGATTTAGATATCTTAGTAATCCTCTCTACACTCTCAACCTTCTTAAGTCTTGTGCTACTCTAGGTTAAGATTAGATCGTAGTCTCCCTCACCGTTTCCCCGTGGATTCGATATTAAAACCCTCTCCCCGTGAAGTGCTCACCGGTATCCGTTAAACTTGTGGATTATACAAATTATAAATATTTCTCAGGGCTTAACAAATACCAACAAGCATTTTTTGGCCGCCGTTCTTGAAACGGTTCTTTGAGTTGATTTCGAATCTACCTTATCCTTGTATCATATTCTTTTATTCTTTTATCTTTTTATTCCTTCTATTCTTTTCTTTTCCTTTTTTATTATGGATTCCACGCCTATCTATAAATATCATATACCCACAAGCGAAAGCTTTAGGCAACTGTAATCTTGAGCCTATCTTAGCAAAGTCCTATGAGCTACGCTTGGGTTATATAAGAATGGTTCGAGAAACTAGCCTTCTGGGAGAAGGCGAGGCCAACCCACACTCACACCTACAAAAGTTTGAGGAGATCATGGGTTGCCTTCGTTTGGAAGGCATATCCAATAATACCTTGCGCCGAAGTTCTTTCCGTTCTCTTTGACTGGGAAAAGCTAAACAAAGGGTATTACTTGAATGTAGAGAGAGTGAAAGGAGATTGGGGAACATTAATGTCCAAATATTGTACATATTTCTTTCCTACCTCCCGGAGTGGCCCGCCTTCGTATAGAACTTCTAGCTTTTAAACAAAATAAAAGAAGAGTCTCTTCCCCGCATCATGGGATCGTTTTAATGACCTCATCAACACCGGCTCAAACCTTGGTATTCCGCACCCAATCCTTCTTCAACATTTTTATCTAGGTCTTAATAAGGAAGATGCAAGGGACATTAGTGCAGCGGCTTCGGGGTGCATTCCTTTCTCTATCCGATAGAGAAGCAAGAGATGTCCTTAACAGATGTTGTGGATACGCCACCTCCACTAGAACTTTTCCCCGAGAAAAAACGAAGAATCACCCTCCAATCAAGGAGAGGAAACTACGATAGCTAATTCGCAACAATTCCAATCCCAAGACTTAGCTATCCATTCTCGAACCATCAACATCCCAAAATCCTCCAAAGGAAGAAGAAATTCCACCTTTGGAAGACCCTTTATGATTTCAGCCTTAGTGATTTTGGGAGAATAATAAATTCTCATCTATACAAGAGACCTCTAAATGACCACAATTCAGATTCTTCTGAGAAGTCTCTTATTGAATGTGCTTATAAGAGATTTCCAAGTGATTATAATTCAGATTCCTTTAAGGAGAAGTCTCTTATTGAATATGCTTATTCTTTCAAAAGACATTGGGAAGAACCTAAGGATGGCATGTTTGCTCATGCCATAGAAGGAGAGCAAAGCTATCTAGAAGACAATCTTATCTTCTCCCCTTCTATGCCTAGACAAGATGATTTATTCGAACCCATCTCTAAACCCATCCTTCACCTCGATGAATCCACATATGCTTCCTTCTTTGAGACTCATGATGACCCTAGAAATTTACCACAACAACCTAAGCATAGGAATCATCAAGACCACCAAGAAACCCACAACAATGGCTTGAGAGTGTTAATAACCTATGTACCACGGCCATTGATTGTATGGACGACATCTTAGACATTATCACCCCAGAGACACAAACCCAAGAGATCCTTTAGACAGCCATGATGAATTAACCTTGGAGTTTGAGAAGGAAGACAACATCGCTGAGTATGAGAGCTGCTTCATAGACACCTCATCTAGTCCATGTTCACATGATCACCTTCCTGAATCACCTAGTCTCTCTATCACTATCACACACAAGATCTTCAACCCCCTTATTCTCTCTCCTCCTATAGATTTCGAAAGGGTGGTTGTAGATGCATACATCTATAATAAATATTTTAGATCTCGTTGGCATAAAATCTTGAGGTAGATTGATGTTGGAAGGGAAACCACTTCATCATAATGAATCATAATTCAATAGGTTTCCCAAGGACGAGCTTGTCTGTCCTTAAACAAGCACTTCTTGAGAAATAACATGAGTGTTTACCTTATTGCTATAGTACCCTTGTGAAATAAGCATAGAGATATAAATAAGAAAATATTCCTTCGGGTATTTTTGTCACTAACCAATTCAGGTCTAGAGCAAGAAGAGCAAAGGATGACAATGTAAGGTATGTCCAACTAATCATTTGTGCAACATGAAATCATATGCATAGAAATATTTCCTTGTCACGTTGTTATACTATCTTGGTTGACTTTACCTTTTGAGACATGCTCAATCTGCTAAACAACTACTGTCATGCATTTCATCTCTCTGTTTGAGTCAATCTCTATAATGCCTTCATACTACCCTTTATCTACCATAGTATGCTTTAGTTTGGGAATGCTGCTAGGGTGTTTCCAAAGGTTTTTTAAATTAAGCATGGTGCTTAGGTTAGAACGCCTTCCTTAATTGAATTAGACATAGAGTCTAGTTTGGTTATTGAACTAAAACTGCTTGTGTAGACATTGGTATACTTTGTTAGACTAACCCTTGCAGACAAGAAGAAACTCTCAAATAAGCTTGGGGGAGAGGTCCTGAGATAAACACACACTGAGAAGAAGCAAGATACAACAAACCTTTCACAAGGAGGACACACTTGTATATAGAAGAACCTTATGGAATAAAGAGAAAGAAGACAAGTTAGGAAAAGCTACACAAGAGGCCAAATCAAGAAAGCTTCAAACAGAAAGGAAAGCACCACCACAAGTTGCTATAGTGCCATCATGCTTCAATAATAAGGTAACATCTTGAGGTGAGTTGCCAATAAATAAGCTTTCTCTTAATTATGGCATGTTCATGAATAAAGAACCAAACATGTTAGAATAATACCCTTGCTTGATCCAACTTGATTAGCTCAACATGTTTCATTTCTTTTGTTGTTCCTAACACCACCTTCTTGATCTCATAGTCCTAATCATACTAGCAATTGTATTGCAACATTCATGTTCCATCTTCTGATCTTATCACCCTTGTTATAGAAAAGGAAACACATAAACATTAACTTTATCTTGTTTGATGTGCCTGAGGTTTTAAAGAAGAATGAACTTTTGGTTCTATTGGTGTTTTCCCACCAATAGGGCCCATGCACTTGATCTCTACCCTGTCTTTGGATGCAGGACACACTTTGAGCAAAATTTGGAGGAGCCTTCACTCTCCCAAAATTCTACAAGAGAATGTCCTGAACCCACAAAGCATGCACCTGAAACAAGGGGCTGCCAACCCCCTATTGACGGTCATTAACTACATATTTTATACCGTCAACATTAGTATAAAACCACCAAAACACAATAGTAATAGGGCTTTGAGCTAACCATTTCCACAAGTTTTGGTACTTCACTTGTTTTGCAGGACAATGTTGGAAACATATACATTTTGGGCCAAAAGCAAAGGAAAACGTATAAAGAATAACAAGGCCCTAAATGGACATAAGCAAAGCAAGGAGAAGAGAGGAGAAATGCCCATAAACATGAATATCAACATCTATACATAAGCCCAAGAAGTGGAAACCCAAATCCAACATGAAATGACATTGGGCCACATGACATGGGTTTAGTATTTTGGGCATATATAACTTCTTCATACGAACTCCGTTTTTCGATGTACCACCCGCCAAAACGACGCTAACGACGAAACGGACAAGCTCACAAAATTTGAGCCCAAACGTCCCCAAATCTTGGTGCCCCCCACGGCTGCCAAACGGGCCCATCTTCTCTGGCGGTGCAATCAAGGTCCGAAAAGTGGTATGGCGGTATTGGTTGCCACGCTTCACCGAACCTCGACGCTAGAGGAGGTCGTTTTGGTACATTGATGGTGGTAGATTTGCATTTAGCCCCCTCCTCTCATCCTATAAGTAGAGGGCCTCTCCTCCTCCATTCAACACACCAAATTCCATACACAACACAAAGGAGAGCCACAATGTAATAGAGAGGAGTTCTTGTTCTTCATCCTCCTCTTAGTTCTAATGGAGATTGAGAGAGGGAAAGCTAGAAGGATACTTTGCTCCTTCTACTCGGAGTTGTCGGAGTACCCTCGGTGGTCCGCGGTTCCTAGGAGGTCGGAGTGCCGGAGTTGTCGGCACCCGCCACGCTTGGACCTCTACAACTTCCTTACACTTTGGTAAGAAAGTTCGTGTTCATCTTTTGGCTTATTGTTCTTCAAGTATATTATCTTAAGTTGTTATAATCTTGCGGGATCGGTAGATTGTCTCGTAAGAGCGTTAGTTCTTGGTGAAGGAACTCTTTGACCGGGGAACCTTGATCGACATCAAGAGCTGTGACCAATAGTGCAAACGTGGTGTTTGGACTAGTGTTCACCTACCTTTTGGCGGCACCCCACGGTCGTGAGGGTAGGCGGCAGTTGTGATAGCCTTGTCCGTCCCTTGTAATCCCTCCACGCTCGGGTGTGACGTAGAGCTAATGGCCGGACTCTACCCCAGATGGGGCGAGGGTCTGTGCCCGGTAAGGAGATAACCCTTTAGAAATCCTTGCCCGAAAACCTAAGCCCATAAAGATACCTCACTACCCGTATTTATCCTTGGGCGGCTCTGCTCGCAGATTAGTGCAATCGTTCCCTATGGAAAATACGATACCCGAATATTTCCGGGTGAAAGCTACAACGACGCTTCAGACGCTGCGGATTTATCCGCATACGTTAAAGAACGCCAACAAGCTTTCGTGCCGTTCTTAGGGGAACGGTTGTCGTAATTCTCTCTCGAGCCTAGAGCACCCGTGTGTTGTATCTAGAAAAAAAATTATAAATAGTTATTTATTTTTCTTTTTTCAAAATGAAGCCAACTGTCCAAATTCAAAAATCTTTCTACTTCAAAAAGGGGGAATTCACGAGGGGCCAATTTCTTTTTCAAAATCAAAATTTTCATTCGGCCATGAACTCCACCCTAATTTAAAAAAACTTTGGTTCAGGCACACTCCATCTCTCGGTGACTATTTTGAAAACCTTTGTTACCACCTACGAGATTTCGAGGAGTTATGTGCATGCCTAAGCATTCCCCGGTATGACACAAGAAATTCACATTTGGAATTTGTTTTACGCTCTCCTTCATAGGGGAAAGCAAAACAATAGTACACTATTGTCGTAGGAAGTTTGAATGGGGACTGAGAAGAACTCAATGACATTTTTTTGTCTAGCATTCTTCCCCATCAATGCCTACCAAGGGCAATCCTCGATCTCAAGTAGGATGAGAAGGAGTCCATAGGTGCAGCCTAGGCCGGGATCATAATGTTTATACATGTTGGCCTAGACTTGTCATTACCCAATAGTGTGCTTTTGCATATCTTTTGTTCGGGTCTTGACATAGATGCTGCCCTATGCCTTGACATGACCGTTGGAGGGTCGTTTCCACATAATGCTTCAACGGAACATAGGAAATCCTTGAACACATCCTAGAGAAGCTTTCTTCTCCCGTTGTAGAACCCATTCCCCTCCATATTAAGGGCATGTCAAGCATTGAGGAGCCCTCATCGGTCGAGCCATTCCTCTTACCGCCATTGGAACCGATTTGAGCCCTCTCCCGAACCACGAACACCGAAGGAAGGAATGTTTCGTCCTTCGGAGTTCGCAATTGAATTCAAGGATGATGACAGAACCTCGTAAACCGAGGTGCGCTTAGACTTTCATATGTATCTCATCCTTGACTTCAATCTTCTCATAGGCTACCATATGTTATATGAGAACGTATCATGTGCACACCCCGACTTATATGCAACCATGCACACTTCTAATCTAGGCCACGATGTAGATCCAAGGGACACGAGGTGATAACCACTGGGGAGGTGGGAGGAGGGATTTGCAAAATTGTGATTAGAGCAGAGTTAAGTGTAAAATTACCTAACCCTGGATCGATCCTATGGCCCGCATTAGAAGTGTGCATGGTTGCATATAAATCCAAAGGTGCACATGATAATGCTCTCATGTTATATTGGAGCAAGTATAAGAGATGTCTTGGTCGGTGCGTGGTTGGAACCGTGCACGAAACCTTCTCAAATTTTTATCACAGCCTAAAACATGCGATATAACGACTACTAGACAAGTTTCATAATTTTCCAACTTCATTTGTTTTTTTTAGAATTTAAAAACAATGCACCCGCAAGTAAATGGTCGTGTTTTTCGTGAACAAAACGATGATATTTCTTGTGTTCGCTTCGGATGAGGTCTCCATTAGACTCAATAACACGAATATCATTTTTCCATTCACTTTTTCTACTTATTTGAATGACTTGCGCTCTCAAATTTGAGTTTTGAAAAAATAATTCAAATCAAAGAGATGAAGTCTAAAAAAATACCAAAAAGTGCCAAACAATTTCAAATTTTGAATATGTTGTTACAAGTACTTTGTAACAAGGTCACGTAAAAAAATGGACATGAAAATCCAAAAATTATGTTTGCCGAGCGCCCGCAAAGACGCTGGCAAAAGGGTCTCTTTGCCGAGTGTTTGAAAATAAGGCACTCCGGCAAAGACCCTCTAGAAAAAAAAGCTTCTTCACGAAAAACCCATAGAGGAGAGCCGTGATGAGAAGTTGGGAAAAGATTGCTTCCGCCTCTCACACCTAGACATCCCAAAGGCGAAGCATCTTCCCAATCAAACCCGTTTGAGGAGGCGAAGTTCATAACTCTGTTCACTTCACCCAAGCTGCTTCCGCATCTTAGTGAAACAAAACACCTGTCGCTCTCACCCGAACACAAGTCCTGTCCCTCTCGGCCAACAAAACATTGTTCTCGACAATAGTCAAGATTCAACGTTCATCCTTCATGTCACATCTTTCGAGGATAAACCCTCATGTGTCATGGACATGCACGGTTTAACAACTCTTTAGACCAAGTAGAAATATGTTGTTGAGTATAATAAGTTGTCAATTGAGACTTCTTACATGCTCACCTTTGGGTCTTCTTGAGTTTGTCTTGCTTCTAGCCGAAAGTGCTTCGACGAAGATCACAACCATCTCTTGGTTCTCTTTGTAAACCCTTTTAAGAGAATGGTTGCAAGTCTCGTAGTAGCATGATGACGCTAACCTTGCAGCTTGAGCGTATTGCTAAATTCTTAGTGGTGAAACTGGAACTTCACCACCATCACCGCCGGATGTTTTCCCCACGGTCAAGCTTACGACCATAAAGAAAGCACCGCCGGAGATACCCTGGACTATCATAAAAAAACACAAAAAGTCTTTCTCTCTTCTTATTAATAAAAAGCAAAGAACATGTTATCAAGTTAGTATGCACCTTCGGGTATTCTTGTCGCTAACCATTTCGGTGGAGATCGATTAAGAAGAACAAAGAGGCATGCGACGCCGAGAACTTGAGAGCTACATCACCAAAAAAAAGGAGTTATGATGTTCATGGGTGGTGGAACATACTCAAGAGGAGACTCGGACCTTGCACACTTGACTTTTACACAAAAGTCTAAGTGTGGGGGTGACAATCCCAAGTTCCATCCACCAAGGGATCAGACAAAAAATGAGGGTGAATAAAAGATGATGTCAGCCCTGCCTTGCTAAAAAAAAAAAGAGAATTGAAAAGAAAATGGAGAGAAAAGAGTTAAAAAGAGAGAGAGAGAGAGAAGAAGAGAGAAAGTAAAAAAAAAAACGTTGTCAAAAAAAGAAGAGAGATTAAAAAAAAAGAGAGAGAGAGAAAAGTAAAGTAAAAAAAAAGGAGTATTGAAAAAAATATAAATAGAAAGAAAAAAAACAATAAGAGAGGAGGAGAGCAAAGTTGGCCCCACATTGTCAAGAAACATACTAATGTGCTGCCTGACTCGACCCTTCCTTGACTTAACAAGCAAGAAGGGCTCACCTCTCATTCTTTGCTGCTATCATCAAGGCCCATGGCCCGCACACACGTTGTGTGTGTGTGTGTGTGTGTGTGTGAGTGTGGCCTAGCCTTGAGATGGACCTGGGCTGAGCTATCAAGCAAACCGTAGCAACAACCTCGATGCTTCATCCATAAATGCCGACGGTATTTATACTACTCGTGTATGCAAAGGTAATGTTCACCATCTCCTCACTCATTTGTTGTCTCCATGAAAATAAAACTTTATGCTTCCCATTTCATGACACATGCTTTGAGTTTGGGTGTACCTACATGGGCCCATGTAATACATCCATAGGTCTTTTAAATTAAGCGTGGTGCTTAGGTTAAAAATGATCTCCTTTAATCAAAACTTTGACTTGGTGTCGAGCTTGGTTAATGAACTTAGAGCTTTGTTGCCATGATCTATGGGAGTATCTTATGTTGAGATAAGTCAAGGCTATGCTTACATTGCTTCTTTATGTTAGTCTTGCTTGAGTGATGATGAGGTGAGCGAATAAAATAAAATAAAAATAAATAATCTCAATAAAGGCTCCATGGTGTTCTTGCCGATAGAGCCATGTGTTTGTTTTTTTTGTTTTGTTTTCTTTGTTTGAATAAAAACAGTACAAGAATAAGTGTGGGGAGATTTCTCAAGCATACAATCACACTCATCTAAGATCTCCCCAACACATTGCACAAAACCTCGAGCAATTCACAATGGAGAAAGGACGAGACGAACAACTACCATTAGACTCCTTCCTCTTCAAACAAAGGTTTGTGCAAACTCCCTCTCTCACGTCCTCCAAAAGTTTTGAAGTTTAAAATTGAACAAATCAAAAGGACAAAACTTCTTGAAAAAGCTCCATCTCCATGCTATCCTTGATAAAATGTGCATACTCTTTATTCCTTGCTAATATTCCTATAGCTTGTGAACCACTTATCATAGGGACCCCATGTTATCTAAGTAATTGGAATATATGATATAGCTGGATGATATGAACCTTGCTCTTTTATATGAACTTGGGATTTGTTTTCAAAAATTCAAAATCCAAATAGCATGCTCCTCAATGATATGCATTTCCCACCAGAGCCATATGACATGATGATGATCATTCATGAAGAAAATAAACCATAGTCATATGCTACTTGTTTTCATGGTGAGCCTATGTCAAATTGTTTGTGACCTATGTTGACATTCTTTTCATATGCCCAAGATCGAGATTCACGTACACCCACAAATAAAATGCCAACTCTTACACTAAGAGTTGCGCACAACATGCACCCTTCCATCCACCAAAAATATACTCCATTTATTTGTATCATGACCTCTCACCAAAATCTCAGTTACCAAAGGAGAAGTATGTGCTATGTTTGAAAAAAAATGACGAAAGAAAAGATGGACATGAGTCCTCTAAAAAAGACGAGGAAGTCAGTACTCGTCTAAAAAAAAAAAAGAGAAAGAAAAAGAAAAAGAATAAGGTAGCCCATACCTCCTTCAAATAAATTCCACCAAAAAGAGAGAGTCATGATACCTGGAGTACACAAAAATATACCACACACTATGCACATCTTGATCTAGGCCTATGTCATTCTTTTTACATACCCAAAACCCCACAAAAAGCCTTATATAGTTGGTAGGGAAAAAGAAAGGCAAATCTAAGCCTTTGGTGAGGAAGAAACCACATACAAATTGAGTGATCTGAGTGAATCATTTGAGGAGCAAGGCTATATTTATATTTTCAAAATCAAATGAAAACCCAAGTTCCTGCACTTATTTGAAGCAAGGGGATTTGATTCTATGTTGTTCCATAATTCAATTACCCAAGATTAAACATGGTAGACACATCAAAAAAGTTCACAAGTGCGGGTGAAGCTTGAATAACTTGTATGCAGATTGCATATCAAGGAGATGACCCATCTTAGTCCTCGAGCCTTTACTCGAGGACGAGCAAAGGACTAAGTGTGGGGAGTTGTTGACGGTCGTTAACTACATATTTTATACCATCAACATTAGTATAAAACCACCAAAACACAATAGTAATAGGGCTTTGAGCTAACCATTTCCACAAGTTTTGGTACTTCACTTGTTTTGCAGGACAATGTTGGAAACATATACATTTTGGGCCAAAAGCAAAGGAAAACGTATAAAGAATAACAAGGCCCTAAATGGACATAAGTAAAGCAAGGAGAAGAGAGGAGAAATGCCCATAAACATGAATATCAACATCTATACATAAGCCCAAGAAGTGGAAACCCAAATCCAACATGAAATGACATTTGGCCACATGACATGGGTTTAGTATTTTGGGCATAACTTCTTCATACGAACTCTGTCTTTAGTGTACCACCTGCCAAAACGAAGCTAACGACGAAACGGACAAGCTCACAAAATTTGAGCCCAAATGGCCCAGATGTTGGTGCGCCCGCACCTTGGGGTGCGGCCGCATCCCTGCGGCTGCCAAACGGGTCCATTCTTCTCTGGCGGTGCAATCAAGGTCCGAAAAGTGGTATGGCGGTATTGGTTGCCACGTTCACTGAACCTGGACACCAGGAGGAGGTCGGTTTGGTACATTGATGGTGGTAGATTTGCATTTAGCCCCCTCCTCTCATCCTATAAGTAGAGGGCCTCTCCTCCTCCATTCAACACACCAATTCCATACACAACACAAAGGAGAGCCACAATGTAATAGAGAGGAGTTCTTGTTCTTCATCCTCCTCTTAGTTCTAATGGAGAGTGAGAGAGGGAAAGCTAGAAGGATACTTTGCTCCTTCTACTCGGAGTTGTCGGAGTACCCTCGGTGGTCCGCGGTTCCTAGGAGGTTGGAGTGCCGAAGTTGTCGGCACCCGCCACACACTTGTACCTCTACAACTTCCTTACACTTTGGTAAGAAAGTTCGTGTTCATCTTTCGGCTTATTGTTCTTCATGTATATTATCTTAAGTTGTTATAATCTTGCGGGATCAGTAGATTGTCTCGTAAGAGTATTAGTTCTTGGTGAAGGAACTCTTTGACCGGGAACCTTGATCGACATCAAGAGCTGTGACCAATAGTGCAAACGTGGTGTTTGGACTAGCGTTCACCTACCTTTTGTGAAGCACCCCACGGTTGTGAGGGTAGGCGGCAGGGTCATGACAGCCTTGTCCGTCCCTTGTAATCCCTCCACGTTCGGGTGTGACGTAGAGCTAATGGCCGGACTCTGCCCGGTATTGGGCGAGGGCCGGTGCCCGAAGTAAGGAGATAACAACCCTAGAAATCCCCGCGCTCAAAACCTAAGCCCATAAAGATACCTCACTACCCATAGTTATCCTTGGGCGGCTCTATTCGTAGATTAGTGCGCAATCGTTCCTCGTGGAAAATACGATACCCTGAATATTTCCGGTGAAAGCTACAATGACAGTTCCGTGCGCTTGTGGATTTATCTCGCATACGTTAAAGAACGCCAACACCCCCCACTATCAATCTTTCACTTCTAAATGTTGGACCAAAGAAAAGAACATGGGTGACACCATTACCAAGTTCGATGATACACTCAAGGAGTAACCAAGGTAAGTAG
The DNA here is from genome assembly GCA_015847255.1 of Hyparrhenia diplandra. NCBI lineage: Eukaryota > Viridiplantae > Streptophyta > Magnoliopsida > Poales > Poaceae > Hyparrhenia > Hyparrhenia diplandra. Next base: position 34,987 of record JADLZK010001900.1, on the reverse strand, counting down.
TCTTGTTCAAAGGACTTAAAACATCGAACCCTCGCCAAAAAGGTAACTCGGTAGTTATCCATATTTAATTCTTAGCATTGCATCTTTAATTGCATATCATATTTATCTTTCTCGCATCTTGCATCATCATATTTACTTTTTTGCATAATCATTTTCCTTTAGCATATTTAATTTCGCATTAACATTGCATTGAAAAATCTTAAAGCCCCATGTGAATAATCTGGTGGTGTGTAACAACCCATAAAGATATTCACCGTGGTGGCATAAAAATAATTATTCATTCATCTAGTTGCATTTGCATCATAGTTCTTTACATGCATACAAATTTATAAAACTCTAAAAATATTTTCCTCGCTAAAATTTTACTTAGAATAATCATGATCTATCTCTAGGCACATGAAGCTAATGTGGCTAACCCCCTAATGGTTAATCAAGTTTCCCTAGCTTTGTTGTCTATTTGAGTTCAGCAGATGCAAAGGAAGAGAGACATGATAGGTTGACATCATCATCGCCATCTACCTCAACTTCCTCATCATTAATGACCCTACACTTCAATCCAACTTGGGGGAGAGCACCCCCAATTATCCCGATAAGTATCTCTACTATAGTATTATTATTATTAGCTAAATATTTAGTTTGCTTGGTTTGCTAAAAGGTTTGCTAGGAGTCTAGTTTTATAAAAGTCTAGTCGTTTAAAGAGTCTTTGCTAGAGTTTGGGAATAAATAGATAGGAGTGTGCCAGAGGTTTTCTTTTCCACCTATATAAAATAATCTCTGAAGCTAAATCTCATGCATGGAAATGATGAATAGTTGCTCCGTCGTAATTCCTTTTCAGTACCTAAGTTTTCAAGCTTAATTTCTCTTGAGCCTTAAAAGCAAAACTGCTTTGACTTGAGATTTACTCTAAACCTGAAACCTGTGGGTTGCAAATTGCTTGCTCCAAAATCTAGGTAATTGACGGATATGATATATGAGAGTTTGAGCTGCTATTGATCTTACTCCTAGTGATACTAGATTTTTGGAGATTTATTTTGAAACTTTAAAAGTGCACATGATAAGTTCCTATGTGACAGAGTGTTGAACCTCCTACCACAGCCATATATACATGCTCCCTAGATTAGGAAAACCCTTTTGATATATATATATAGGGTCGCTTGATTTGCATTGAGTTTGTTCAATCTTTGTCGACCCTTAGAAACTTGTCATGCTGATCATGTACACTCCACTTCATCTTGCTACACTCCACTCCACTCGACTCCATTCACTTATATGCTATTTCCACCCTGGAAGTATGCATCCACCATATACACCCATTATGCATCCACTAAAAATGTTCTACCCCTATCCTCGGATAGAGCAACCAAAAATATTCCCTACACCTATCCACTCATCCATTTCTAGCTAGTGTATTACAGAAGCTCCATTACCTTTGTCTATCTCTCAAAAGTTATTGCAAAAAGAGATTTGGGTTGTACTTAAAAAAAAGATAGAGAATAAAAGGGGAGATGAAAAATGGACAAGTGTCCTATGGGCGAGTAGAGCCTACCTCCCTAAGAAAAAAAAGAAGAATAAAGGAGAGCAAAAAATGGACAAGTGTCCACCTAAAAACAATGGGTACTTAGATACTCGCCTCTCCATAAAAGAAAAAATAAAGAAAAAGAAAGAGATACAACCCAAGTTCTCCCAAAGTTTCCAAATTCCAAAGAGAGATGATTCTTCAAGGAGCAAAAGTAGAATTAGGCTTCCCCCTCATTCATTCCATACACCTTACTATATTCCCTACCATATTCTTCCTATCATACACATGCACCACTTGATCAGTATGACTCATAACTTTGGATCCATTGCTTGAACTTACAATATGTGCTTAGTAAGTAGATGTAGTTTTTCTCCCACCTATGAGCTCCAGATATAAGCCTTAGATATAGGATGAAAGAGAAGAAGGCATAGTGTCCTACTACCTTAGTCCCAAAAATACTACATAATATAAGAGAAAGGAAAAACAATCTTGCTGCCTTAATGAGGATCCACCAATACCATAAATGAGAGAGTTGAGAGAGTCATACTAGGAACTTTGAGTTTTATTTCGAAAACTTACAAAAACTCCAGAAGGACAGTTGAACAAAGAGTTCGAGATATGGTGCTTGACTTGATTGTTCTATCTTTCAATTACCCAAGATCCCAAGAAAAGCCTATAAGCTCCATAATTAAAGGTAATATGGGTAAGTTGAACAAGTTTATTCTTATCTGGAGGAGAAATTTGGTTTGAAAGCATGTGTACTTTGGAGGCGTGAAAGCATTGTAGCAACTCTTAATCCATTACTAAGTTTGGCTTTGCTAGGGACTAGCAAAGGGTAAGCTTGGGGGAGCTTGTTGACACCTATTATAGCATAATATTACTAGTCAACTAAACATGAATAAGGACTTAAAATGAATATCAACATAAGTCTAGGGGTCTAACTAACATAATTCCATGAGCTTTGGTGATTTATGACTTTACAAGGACTAAACAGATAAAAGCAGATAAGAACGGTGAGAAACCTAAGAGTTTACATCCCATACGATGACAAGACTTGACCGTGAAGCAAGTCAACCCAAAAAGTGGACTAAAACATTCTAGAAGACACCAGGAGAAACCCGAAGTGGTTGTGCACGAGGCCCCGGCGACGCCGAGATGATCTCTCGGCGACCGCCGGCCGTCCCACCCGTCGGCCTCATCTTCCTAGGTCGGTTTGTAAATCGACTTTGAGGTTGTATCTACACCGTTGCCAAGGTCGGTTTGATCCAAGGGCTATCGTTCATCGCCAAGGGCTATATAAGAAGACCCCCTGACCCTAGGGTTAAACCCTAACTCATTATCATTCAGTATCAATAGGCTGAGACCCTGATGTCGATGTTTTACGACCGAGAGCCTGCCATGGGGTGAACCGGGCAGTTTGTTCGGGCCTCGATGAACCTGGAGTCCGGCGGTTTGTTGCGTAGCTGACATTGAGAGCGAGGTTTTTATACTGGTTCGGGCCCTCGATCCTTGATCGAGTAAAGACCTTTACATCCAAATGGCGTGAACCCTGCTTTTGATTGATGGGGTCAACCGAGGGTCGGTTATGAAGTTTACAATGCTTGGCGTGTACAAGCTTGCTCTCTCCTCTATGATGTGCTCCTTGGCCACCTTTTATAGTTCAAAGGATCAAAGAGCTTGCTACGATCCTAGTCGGGTACAAAGAGGGTTGTCCGACGAGGATTCGAACACCCGAACTCTAAACATGGTACTTGACTAGAGTTCTATCCTAGTTACAACAGAAGTCACCGTAGCTACGCTTCCATTGCCTTCTATGAGTTGTTTGTGGCCGCAGGCTAGGATAGAACCCTGCGAACAACTCGGTAGAGTTCTTTGGTGATCCCGTATCCACAAGCCCTCGAGCATCTCAAGGTTGAGTCATGAGAGCTGTTTTGCTCTTCTCGGATGAAGCCTTGATATGGTCTTGAGATCATACGGTGTGCGCTTTTGAAAAAAGTGCACCCGTAGGGTGTAGCCCCCGAGCTTCTTGCTTTTTGGCACAAAGAGCTGGAAGGTCTTTCGAGTTCTCCTCCTCCGTCTTCAAGTTCTTCTCGCTCCAGAGTCCTGCCTTCGAGCCTTGGCCGTGTTCGAGCTCCGTCTTCGAGTTCCTGTTTGAAGGATCCCGCTCCAAGAGTCCCCGAGCATCTCAAGTATGAGTCGTGAGAGCTGCTTTTGCTCTTCTCGGATGAAGCCTCATCGCGGTTCTTGAGATCATACGGTGTGCACTTTTTGAAAAAGTGCACCCATAGGGTGTAGCCCCCGAGCTTCTTGCTTTTTGGCACAAAGAGCTGGAAGGTCTTCGGGTTCTCCTCTTCTGTCTTCGAGCTCTTCCCGCTCCAGTGTTCTTTTTGGAGAAATTCTGTCCTGAGTATCTTTGTAGCCCCCGAAAGCATCTTGGAGTTCTTTTGTAGATAGAGCTCCTAGAGGTTTCGCTTGTCCTCCTCGGGAATTTCGACCGTTTCTCTTTTCGTGCGGTCACGGGTCGCTGTGGATACAAGATCACCAAAGAACTCTATCGAGTTGTTCGCAGGGTTCTATCCTAGCCCGGCCCGCGAACAACTCCCGGAGACAATGGAAGCATAGCTACCGAGACTTCGTTGTAACTAGGATAGAACACTAGTCGTTACCTTGTTTAGGGGTCGGGTGTTCGGTTCCTCTATGGACAACCCTCTCTCAGATCCGACTAGGACCGTGGCGAGTTCCTTGGCTCCTTATACTATAAAAGGCGGCCAAGGAACACCTCGTAGAGGGGAGCGACATAGGACACAAGCTTGGCCACGACCAATTGGCGTAAGCTTTACAAACGATTCTCGGTGACCCCATCAATCAAAAAAACAAAGGCTCACACCGACCGGGACGTAAGGTCTTTACCGATCCTTGATCGAGGGCCCGAACCAAAGATAAAAACCCCTCTCAATGTCACCAAGCGCAACAAACCGCCGGGCTCCGGGTTCATCGAGGCCCGAACAAACCGCCGTTCACCCCGTGGCGTGCTCTCGGTCGTAAAACATCGACGGTGGCGCGCCCGGTAGGGGCTCGTCCGAATTTCAGCACGAGTCCAAAGTGGACCCGCGACATCATGAGCTCACCGGCGAGGAGGACGATCATCTTCGAACATGGACTTGCGAGATCGGCGGCGACGGCAAGACTCAGGCCGCATCGTTGAGGAATCCAAAACCGAAGAACCAGAACTCGTCGAGAAGCTCCGAAGAATCGACGCTCACCAAACCCGCCTCAAGAAGGAGAACAAGTTCGAAGCTTGCCCGAATTTCACGCGGAAGGGCCCGAACCCGAACCGACTCGGGGAAGGTGGACGACCGGGGGCTCAAGCGCGGATCCCAAGAGCAACTCGAAGCACGACTCCTACTCGACTCGGATAAGGAAGCTACTCCAACTCGAAACTTTTTCGACCTAAGCTGCCTTGTCTCGGAAAAGAAGGTGTCGTGGTCGTGTACCACTGATCCACAAGAACCGATCGGCTAATGTGTGCAACGATGGCCTAGCTCAAGAATAATGACACGAGAGGTTTATACGGGTTAGGGGCTGTCGAGCACCCTAGTCCAGTGTGTGGCACTATCAGAGCTCAAAGTGCTCGTATCGGGGCGAATACAAGCTGGCGAGAGAGGGAGGTGAGCTCCCAAGTCTCTGAGTGGAATCGAACGGTGTGTGCGTATGTTTCGAGTGTGCAAGAGAGCTTGCCCTCTCCTGGTGGCCGAGCCCTCCCTTTTATAGTCGCAAGGGGAGCTCACAGGGGTCACCGAGCGGAGGGCCTTAGAGATAGAAGGAATACAAGTTTTGGGGGGTGAAGAGGAAGAGTTCCCCTGCAATGTCGGGCACGCCGGGCTGTCCACGCGCGCGGCTGCCGCCCTACTTCCAGGCACACTCGCGGTCGCCGTAGAGTAGAATAGGGCGGCTCCGTATCCCGATCGTGGTACGTCGCGGGTGACGAGCTCGGAGCTCGTCGGTCGGTGTAGAAGGGGACAATGAGCTCGTCCCGCCGCCGCCGTACTTCTTGCGTCGTACCGCCCGTCAGGCACGCGCCGGTGCCTCCGGGCGAGATCATGGGGGCGCCGCCGCGCCTTAAATGCTCGTACTTGGGGTCGCAGGAAAATGTGTGGCCAGGAGAGCTCGACGTAGGGCTTGACTTCGTCCGTCGAGGTCATTCTTGTCATGTAGTGGTTGTCTCTTGTGCTTGTCGTCACTTGGCGTGGTCTGACAGCCCCACGCTGCGCGTGCCGTCGACGATCTCTCGCGGCAGCCGAAATCTGGTCGTAGGCTGCGGCGCCGGCCGCGTAGCTGTGATGCTGGATCCTAATCATCGCGTCTCGGATTCTCCCGATCGTCTTTGGATTTGGTGCTCGAGAGCTCGTTCGAGACGGAAAGGAGCTCGTCGTCCAGGCGGAGCTCGTTATATCCCCGTGCTCCTCGGGGAGCTCGTTCGAGGCGGAACTTTCCCTCGGGATGAGCTCGAGCTCGTCCCCGGATCTTAGCGTCCCGCGAGTTCGCGCTCGAGGTGGGAACGTCCCCGTCGGGTCTCGGCTTTTATCGTGGGCGACGTCCCATAGCTAACGAGCACTCCCTCCTTCTGACGCTTTGTTAGGGTCGGGTTAGGACGATTGACTTAGTCCGGAATATCTATGTCCCACAGTAGCCCCCGAGTGCGCGGAGGGGAGCGGACCCCTGCGCGCGCTGTCTTGTGTCGCCGTTGCCACGTTAGGGACCAGATTTCCTTGCTTGGGGTGCGCGCGAGCGCACCCGCGGGTGTAGCCCCCGAGGCTGCGGGAGGACGTTCAGTCCTCACGGAGGCTTATTATGACGAACGCTTACGCCGTTTGGGGCCATTTTGGTTCCCTTTAGGAAGGGCGGTGAGCTCGGACTCGACTTTACCGCGTTGGTCGAAGTCAAGCGCTCTCATGAGCTATAAAGCGGATTGGCTCGAGTGAGGTCCGAGCTCGCGTTTGGGGCGAACTCGTTCGTCGGGCCAGCTCGTGGGCCAACCTCATATTCCAGAGACCCGTCCTCTATAGTCACCGAGGTCCCGCAGGATCCTCGGCGGCTCGTGCCTCCTCGCCGGGGAGGATGACCAGAGGCCGTTCGCGATCGCTGGCGACTCAAGCGCGACTTGGATGGAGCCCCCGAGTCCTCGAGGACATTCGGGGCGCGGGCCATCGGCGCCTCTCCTCCGTTGCGCTCCTTGCTCGAGGTGTCTCCTGGCGGCTGTCGAGCTCACGGGAGCCAGCCTTCGAACCTGGAGTTCGGTTTTGTCGTGAGCTCGTTGTTACGATGAGCGCGTCAGATATATGACCGTTGGCGGCGAGCTCGCTGGGCTTTTCGCCTGCAGTAAAAAGAGCCGTTGGGAAAAGTTACCGTTAGGGCGACCGTTACTGTTCGTGCGGTGCTTCGCCTTCCGTTTCGCCACGTGGCGTGTACGCGGAGGACGCGGAGGGGTTCAGGTGGAAGTGGTGGGCCACCCTGGGCCGGCCGCGTCGGTAAGTCCGCCCCGAGCTCATCCTATAAATAGGAGGGGAGATTCAGGGTTTTCCCCTTCACTTTCCTTTTCGCCGCCTGAGTCCGTTGTTGCCTTTCCGCCCTAGATCTGCGCCCGCCGCCGCCGCCGTCGCAAGAGAGAGAGAAAGAGCTTCCTGTGGTTCCCCGAGCATTGCCGTCGGATCAGGAAGGGAGTCATGGGCTCGTGGTCGCCGTCCAGGGTCAGCGAGGACATGCTACTGGAGCGCGTGACGCTCGGTGGCCTCCCGCCGCTGACTGAGGCGCGGGAGTGGATCGTGCCACCACGGGCGCACGCCTCCCCCGATCCTCCGGGAGGCTACATCGTCTCCTTCGCCTCCTTCCACAACAGGGGGCTAGGCGTCCCGGCGTTTGACTTCTTCCGGTCGCTGCTCGCATACTGGGGCGCCGAGCTCCAACACCTCAACCCCAACGGGATCCTCCACATCTCGGCCTTCACCGTCTTGTGCGAGGGATGGCTGGGGATCGCGCCCGACTGGGAGCTGTTCAAGCATTTCTTCCACGCGAAGGTCGCGCACAGCTCCGACGGTTTGAAGGAGGTCGTCCCCATAGGCTGCATCGTGCTGCAGCCCCGCCCTGGCGTGAAGGAGAAGTACCCCACCTTCGTCTCTCGCTCATCGAACACCGGGTGGAGAGACGAATGGTTTTACTTGAAGAACGACGAGGAGCATCCCCTTCCGCAGTTCACCGGCGGGGTCTTCCTTGACTCCGACAAGCTGTGGAGGGAGCTTCCCCATCCCAACCTGCTGCACCAGGTCAAGGAGGTCGCCCGAAAGGTGGAGCTCCTCAAGCGCGCCAACCTTACGGAGCCTCTCCTCTACGCCTGGGCCCTGGGGCACGGAGTCGTCCCCTTGAGGCGGAGAGTTCTCCGCATCTGGGAGATGGTCGAGGAGAAGAAGCCCTTCGAGGGCACGGTGACCGCCACGCCGCTTCTGGCCGACGAAGTGGAGTTCCTCGTTCGCAGGGGGACCGGGAAGCCCTTCAAAATCCCGGCTGACCCCAATGACATACCGATGGCGTTGCCCGACGAGGGGACACGGAGGCTGGTGAGTTCTTTTCTTCGTTTGTCTGATGATTGGGTCGATCTCGTCGAGTATGAAGGGTCAATCTCTTTTGATTTCGCAGATCGGATCGGTGTATCTTGAGCCCCACCTTCTGCCAGCGAGGCCTGTTGCCTCCCAGTGCGTTCCGCCGAGCGCAGCCCGTGCTGCCGTCGCCACTGATGTTGAGTCGTCGGAGGAGAGCGAGCCGCGAGAAGTCGACGACGCACCGCCGGAGACCCAAGAGCTCGCGGGTCCACAGCGTCGAGGAGGAGAGCGCGATGTCGTCGTCTGGGTGGCCCCAACGACCTCGACGGTTCGCCGCACGCGTGCGTGGTCGGCTCTCCTCCCCCGAGCCGTGCCCAAAGGAAGAGGGCGTTGCCGGGCTCCGCGGGAGGATAAGAAGGACAAAAAGAGGCGTATAGCCATTGGGTAAGTGCTTGAGCTCGCCATTTCTACTATCGCGTTCGTCACCGCCGAGCTTTTTCTCTTTTCTCGGCGCTAACCTTGGCCTCCTCTCCGTTGTCTTGCAGGCAGAAAGTTAAGCCCTTGGGAGCTCCTAATCCCCTCAAGCGGCTCCGGGTGACTACGACGTCGAGCTCGGCGGTCGACCCTCCTCCTCCCATCGTGCGGGGCCCTTCCGGGTGGTCGCTCCTCGGGCCCTTGGGGAGGGGACGGAGCCGAGCCAAACCGCGGGGAGCGGCTGCGGCGCCGTCGTCGAGTTCCGTTCCGGTGACTCAAAGCGATGATGTCGCTGATCAACTCATTGCCGCGGCTGGAGGATCTGGCGCCGACAACCGCTTCCATCGCGTGGCGCGGGTGGAGCCGGAGGTGATCAACCTTAGCTCCCCCGAGAAGGTGGAGGAGCGAAGATGCCCCTCGGACCGGATGCCCGTCAGCTCGCCGGGGAGAGACGGGGTCGATGCGTCCGCAGCGGCGCGGGATCGCCCGGGCGCGGGCGAGTCCCGCCCGGCCGCGGGCGTGAAGAGGCGCCCAAGATACGGGCGCGTGCGACGCGGATTGTTGATGAACCCGCCGTGGAGGCCGCGAGGGGCGAAGGGCGCCGGAGGTGAGAGCGCTCGCGGCGCGAGCCGCGGATGAGCTCGTCGTGGAGACCGCGAGGCGGGGGGGGAGCTTGAAGATGCGAGTGCGCGTGGCGTGGCCGTAGATGAGCCCGTCATGGAGACTGCGGTGCTAACGGAGGGTCCCGGTGGTGCGCCCGCCGGACCCCGTCGCTGTGGTGGGCACCACCGAGAGCCGCCGCCATCGGCGCCGGGGGGCGAGGCCACCGCTCGGCGCATGGGTGACCCGCCGAACGCACCCGACCGGATCCGCGCCGCACGTCATCGGCCCGGGGCCCGAGAGACCTCGTTGGAGGCCGGGCTGCGAGCCGGCCGTGCGTCTTCTCATTGTGGTCGGCGGGGGCGGCGTCGCTCGCCTTGGCCGCCACGGAGGTGCCACCGCTTCCCACGGAGAGGGGGCCGGCGTGTCTCCACCACATCATCATGGGCCCTTTGTAAGGACTCCATTCATCGGACTTGTGATTCCTCTTGGGGCGAGCTCGTTGTCTTTTCTTCTTTGTCTTTGAGCTCCTAGGCGTCGATCGGGTGGGTACCCTAGTTTACGACCACGAGGCCGGCCGTGAAGCGTGAGGAGGAACTCGATTTTGTTTGGAAGGAGCTCGACGACCTCCGTCGGGCCTTGGAGGACAAGGAACTCGGCGTTCGATGCCGGAGAATCTTGCCAAGGGGAAGCGCTCTAGGATCCAAGGGAGGATGGGAGGAGCGGGAGGAGCTTTATCAGCTCCTAGCGTTGGCATGTTTAAGGAGCCCCTCTTTTGTTTGGCGCCCGGCTCGATGCTCTTGCCTTGTGGGAGGAGCGGGAGGAGCTTTATCAAGCGTTGGCATGTAAGGAGCCTCTTTTTCCCTTTTCGATCTCATAGGCTTGATTTGTTCATTCCTCTGCAGCCGAGAAGAAAAAGTCGGCGGGATTGGCTCGGGAGCTTGAGGGGAAGGACCAGTCCCCGGCCGCCGTGGAGTCCTCGCCGACGCACACCCAGCTCCGCCTTTGGATCGGCGGAGAAGGACCTTCGCCGGCGGGGACGTGACCTCGTGTGGCCGTGTGCGACGGTCTTCGAGAGGCGGCCGAGGAACTCCGGTCCAAGGAAGCTGAGGCCTCGGGCCTCCTGGAGCGGGCGACGAAAGCCGAGACCGTGGCGCAGAAGGCAGAGCGTGAGCACACCAACCTCGTACTCGACGTCGAGGGCGTCTGCGAGGCCCTTGGAGTTGAGGAGGTGGAAGGTCCGGCGCACGGTGCCGCACCGACCGTGGTGAGGACAACGCCCGCCGGGCTGTTCATAAGGCGCCGGCCGTGGTCCTCGCCCACTATCCCGAACTCGAAGCCTCGACCAAGATAATGGGTAAGGGGTGGCCCGAGTCGGCCGAAGGCGTTGAGCCGGACGATGTCGTGGCCGCCGCGGAGGCCCGTTCGATGAAGCTGGCGAGGAAGCTCTTCCGGCTCGCCGTTGAGGAGCTCGAGGCGTTCGAACCCACTGCTGGCGAGGAGGAAGTAGAAACGGATTCGTCCGATGATGAGGAGTAGGCTGCAAGGTTAGGTAGCTTGAGGCGCTGCCTCTTTGTTATGAACGCAAGTCCCCGAGTTTGGGGCAAAGATGTAAATATAACAAGTTATTTTTGTTATGGATTACTCATTTTATCTTCCCTGTGATTGTGCTTCCGACTAGTTCATAGTTTTCTGAGTTTACATCTTATCGATTAAGGCAACGGGCCCTTTACTCGTTGGCCGCGGGGGCGCTAGAGTTCGTTGGGCAAGCGCGTTGGACCTTGCCGAGGGTGTTGCTCAGAGCCCCTGTATAACTTGCCGGACTCGACGCTTACTGGAAAGATAGGTAATGAGTGTGAGGTTGGGCTGGTCGAGCTCTTCCTCAAGTGTTCGTGTTTTTGTGAAAAAAGAGTTCATAAAAAAGGCGGGGTGTGCGCCCCGTCCCCTGTAGCCCCCGAGCGAGGGCGGGCCTTGCTGGAGGTAAAGGGCGGCCCTTGCTTAACAGTCGTGCGAAAAGGAGATCGAATGCTAGCACAATTTTTGCATCGAGGTGTGTATTTATTATGCGAGCTCATAGGAGAGCGATATTACAAGGTACATCTAAGGGTAGAAGCGACGTAGCTGTTCGATGTTCCGGGAGTTAGCGAGCTCGCGGCCACGGGAATCTTGGATCTTGTATGAGCACCCGGGCGTAGAACTCGGCGATGGTGAACGGTCCTTCCCGGGGGCGAGCTTGTGCTTCTCCTTCGTGCTGCTGCTCGTCGCGGGACTTGGTCGCCCGACCGAAGGCCCGCCCTCGGACGTGGCGGTCGTGGTAGCGGCGCATCGATTCTTGGGTACTTGGCCGAATCGCGGACGGCGACCTCACGGGCCTCTTCGAGCTGGTCTGCGGCGTCTTCGAGTGAGGTCTGGTTGCCGGTATCGTTGTACGCTTGAACTCACGGCGCGCCGTAGTCGAGGTCCGTGGGGAGCACGGCGAACCGAAGACGAGGAAGAAAGGCGTGCGCCCCGTTGCTCGCTCGGAGTGGTCCCGAGGCTCCATATGACCGCGGGGAGCTCGGCGAGCCATTTTCCTCCAAACTCTCCAACTTCTTGAAGATCCTCGGCTTTAATCCCCGCAAAATCATGCCGTTGGCGCGTTCGACTACTGTTTGTCCTCGGGTGGCTAACGGAGGCCCAGTCTATGCGGACGTTGTAGTCGTTTCACCAGTCGAGGAAGATCTGCCCGGTGAAGTTGGTGCCGTTGTCGGTGATGATCGAGTTTGGTACGCCGAAGCGGTGGATGATGCAATCGAAGAACTTGACCGTCTCCTACGATCTTGTGCGTGAGATGGGCATCACCTCAATCCACTTGGTGAACTTGTCGATGGCGACGAGGAGGTGAGTGAAGCCCCGGGTGACCTTGTGAAGGGACCGACCATGTCGAGCCCCCTGCACCGCGAAGGGCCAAGTGATGGGGATCGTTTGGAGGGCTGCTTGCCGGGAGGTGCGTTTGCTTGGCGAAGAACGGCATCCTCGCAGCGGCGCACGATCCGATTGGCATCGGTGGCGGTCGGCCAATAGAAGCCTTGGCGGAACGCCTTGCCCACCGAGCTCGTGGAGCCACGTGATGTCCACACTCGCCGGCGTGGATTTCTCTGACGAGCTCGCGCCCTTCCTCAAAGGTGATGCAGCGTTGGAGCACCCCCGACGCGCCCCTCCTGTAGAGCTCGCGCTTGATGACGACGTGGGACTTGGCTCGACGGGCGTGCGCCTAGCTTCTTCCTTCTCCACGGGGAGTTTGCCGGCCCAGTAGCCATGCTAGGATGGGGAGCCGCCCGGTCGGGTCTCGGGGCTTCTGGCTCCGAGGTTGTGAGGACCTCGGATCCAACGAGGTTGACCTCCGTGTCGACCTCTATCGGCGAGCTCGAGCTCGAGAGGTCCTCGGCCTTGGTGGGAGAAGGGACAAACGGGGTCCCCGACGGGTCTGTGCGTGGGTTCGAGCCTTCCGCCTCGAGCCGGATGGAGGGTATGTACTTGGTCATGCGCGAAGACGCCGGGCGGGACTTGTAGCCGATCAGAGGCGAGCTTGGCGAGGACGTCGGCGTCGCCATTGTACTGACGACGGATGTGCTTGAACTCTAGCCCGTCGAAGCATTCTTCGAGTTCGCGCACCTTTGCGGAGTACGCGCAATCATCCTTGGGGCGACGCGAGATCGGCCTCCTTCGTGGCTTGGTCGGCCACGAGATTGGAATCCCCTCTGATCTCGAGGCGCTTGATGCCAAGCTCGACGGCGATGCGCATGCCGTTCACCAAAGCCTCATATTCGGCAACGTTGTTGGAGGCGGTAAAGTGAAGGCGAATCGAGTACCTCATGCGCGCGTTGCGGCGAGGGCGAGACGGGACCGTGCCCGCTCCGGCGCCGTGCTTCTTCACGGGCCGTCGAGTAGAGTATCCGATGCTCGGCGTCGACGGGTTTTGGTGGCGATTGTGTTTCCGTCCACTGCGCCACGAGTCGGGAGGACTGAGACTTGATGGCGTCCCTTGGGGCGTATGAGATATCCGACCCCATGAGCTCGATTCCCCACTTGGCGTGCGTCCCTGTAGCCTCGGGGCTATGAATGATCTCGCCCGAGGCGGAAACTTGAGACGACCGTGATCGGATGGGCGTCGAGTAATGTCGCAACTTACGACGTGATGAGGAGCGCGTAGGGCGAGCCTGAGGCGAGGGTAGCGGGTCTTTGTGTCGGAGAGGACCTCGCTGACGAAGTAGACCGGTCGTTGTACTCGGAGCGCGTGGCCTTCCTCCTCCCTCTCCACCACGAGCACCATGCTTACCACCTGCGAAGTGGCCGAGATGTACAGCAGCATCGGCTCATCCGGTTTGGGTGGCGTGAGTATGGGTGGGTTCGCCAAGAGCTCTTTTCGGAGAGTCGGCGCGGATTGGGCCTCGCTGGTCGGGCGGCGCTCCGACTTCTTTAGGAGCTTGTAAAGTGGGAGGCTTCGTTCGCCTAGCCGAGCGATGAACCTTGAGGGCGGCCAGGCATCCCGTAAGCCGCTGCATGCTCTTGACGTTCTTGATAGGGCCTATGTTACGGATGGCCTTGATCTTCTCGGGGTTGGCTTCGATGCCGCGCTCAGACACGATGAAGCCGAGGAGCTTTCCTCACGGAACTCCAAACACGCACTTCTCGGGGTTGAGCTTTACCCCGAACTCTCGAAGCTTGTTGAAGACTTCCTTGAGGTCGGGGATGAGCTCTCCCGTGCGTTTCGTCTTGACTACGATGTCGTCGACGTATGCCTCCACGCGCTTCCCGAGAAGCTCTTTGAAGACTTTTTGCATGCACCTCTCGAAGGTGGCGTCGGCGTTCTTTAACCCGGAAGGCATGGTTACGTAGCAGAACGCGCCAAAAGGGAGTGATGAAGGAGGTGGCAAGCTGATCGAGCTCGTTCATCGTGATTTGATGATAGCCGGAGTATGCGTCAAGAAAACAGAGCGTCTCACACCCGGAGGTGGAGTCAACGATTTGGTCGATGCGCGGCAAAGGAAACAGATCCTTTGGGCATGCCTTGTTGAGACTCGTATAATCAACACACATTCTCCATTTCCCATTCTTCTTCTTAACTAGTACAGGGTTGGCTATCCATTCGGGATGATACACCTCCTTAACAAAGCCCGCCGCTAAGGGCTTATCTATTTCCTCGGCGATTGCCTGCCGCCTGTCGTCGTCGAAACGTCGGAGCCGCTGCTTCACCGGCCGAGAGCCGGGCTTATGTTTAAGGAGTGCTCGGCGACTTCCCTCGGTATCTTAGGGCATGTCAGGGGTCTCCACGCGAATACGTCAAGGTTCGCGCGGAGGAAGTCGACAAGCTCGCTTTCCTATTTAGGAGAGGCTCGGCACCGATCGCGAGCGGTGCGTCCCTCCTCGTCGACCTTCACTGCCTTAGCATCCTCGTCCGGCTCGAAGGATCCGCCGCCATCTCGAGCTCGGCGGAGGAGCTCGCCACCTTCTTTGGGACGTGCTCGCGGCCTTCTTCGATTCGGCGGAGTCCTCTGCGCGCACCACGCGCCGAGCATCTCGGGATGAGCTTCTCCGACTCGATGAGGGCGTCGACGCGTCTTGCCGCGGCCTCCTTGTTGCGATTGAAGGCGCTTTCGAAGGTGGAGTTGGCGGTGATCACGCCCTTCGGTCCGGGGATCTTGGCTTGAGGTGCGTGTAGTTGGGGACGGCCATGAACCCGTAGCATGGCCGCCCGGGGGGCATGGTAGCGCTCTTGTGCGGGAGCACCTTGAAGGTGAGCACTTCCTTGCGGAAGTTGCTCGGTCGCCCGAAGGTGACGGGGAGGTCGATCCGGCCGAGCGGAAACGCCTGCTTCCCGGCACTACCCGTGGATGGGGTCCGTGGAGGGTCGGAGTCGAGCTCACGTGATGCCGAGAGCCTCCATGGTGTCGGCGTAGGGAGGTTGAGGCCGCTTCCCCCCATCAACACCTTGCCGAGGCGCTTGGTGCCGACTATGGGATCGACGACGAGAGGGAACCTTCACGGATGTGGGACGTGTACGGGATGGTCCTTCTTGTCGAAGGTGATCGGGCCTCGGACCACTTGAGGTAGGAGGGGCGCCTAGCGGGCTCGGTGAAGAGGACTTCGCTGTAGGAGCTTAGGCGGCGCTTGGACTCGTCTGCTGGTGGGCCGCCACGGCGTTGACGGGCGCCGTCCTCAAAAAGACGTCCTTGTCACCCGCTGGTCGTCAAACTCGCCCCCGTTGTGCTCGTCGCCCGCACCCTCTCCTTCCCTGCGCCTGCTACGAACTTCCGCAGGAGCTGCGATCCCCCGAACTTGTGCTTGACCAGGGGCCCTCATGGTTGGGGCGGGCAGGTCGAGCTTCTTCTCGAAGAAGTCCTTGGGAGCACCGGGGCCGCGGCCTTGGCGCCCGGCTTCTTCTTTTCGGCGGCTGCGACGAACTCATCCCTCGCCCGCGGCGCTTGTTCTTGTTCTTCTTCTTGGGCCGCGAGCTTGAGCCTTCGTCGGCCTCATCGGCGGCCTTCTCCTTGCCCTTGCCCGTGGTGCCGTGGAGGACTGCGGAGATAGCCTCCTCCCCCCGGCGTGGTTCGTGGCGAGGTCGAGGAGCTCCTTCACCGTCTTGGGCTTGCGAGTGCCGAGCTCACGGATGAGCGTCTCGCGGGTCATGCCGAAGGTGAAGGCGGTGATGATCTCCGCATCGGTGGCGTCGGTGAGCTCATTGCGAGCTTGGAGAAGCACCGGATGTAATCAGCGCGGCTCTCGTTCCTCATTTGCTTGTAGGCTGCGGAGGTCCCACGTTTGCTCGGGGGCGCGGTAGGTCCCCCCAAAGTTACCAACGAGACATCGCGGAGGTCGCGCGGTTGTCGATCATACCCGCGGGCAAGTGCTCGAGCCGGGGAGCGGGCCGTGTCGGTGGGTATAGGGGAAGGTTGCGGATGATGAAGAGCTCGTGCGTCGGCTCCCCCTCCCCCCGACACGCGAGGCGGTAGTCTTCGAGCCGGGCAGCTAGGGTCCGTCTCCCGTTGTACTTCTTGGATGGAGGTTGGGGCTCGGGCGGCGAGGGAACGGCGCGTCGTGAACCCGGCGCCCCGGGCACCGGGGCCTCCTCCCGTCGGGGTGGAGCTCCCGCCCTCGCTCCCGCCTCGAGCTCGAGCACCACATGGTGAGGAGGAGCGCGCCCGCCCCTCCTCGACCTCGGGGGGTCGGGCTACGGCTGCGGTCCTCCTAAGCTGTCGTGGCGACCGCCCCTCCTCTGGGCCAGGGACTGGGCCGGGCGGTCGTCGTCTCGTCTGTCATCGCGACGGTCGCGGGGCCCGACGCGTCTGGGTGCTTCCTTCCGGCGCCTCCGTCGGCGTCGTCGTCGCGTCGGGTGTCCCGGGCGTCGCGGTTCTCTCCACACGTCGACGTCGTGGACACGCGAAGACTCTCCTCGGTTCGGCCTGCGGTTGGAGAAGGCCTCATGCTCTTCCGGGAGGCGTGCAGTGCGACTCCGAGCTCTCCACTGTTGCTCTGCGGCTCTCTCGATGAGGGAGCGGCGGCCGAGGTGGAGCCTTCGGGCTTCCGGCGCCTCGGGCTCGAAGCTCGTGAAGGAGCTCGGTAGCCACGCGAGGTTCTGCGTTGCTCGTCCGAAGACTCGGCGGAAGGTCGCCGGCCTCATCGATGCGGCGTCGTGCCTCCCGTCCTCGAACCCGCACTCGTCGCCCGGCCTCCTACCTCCTCCCGGGAGGGCGTCGCGTTCTGCGATCTTCCGCTCGGCCTCTTCGCGAGGCTCGTCGAGGCGCGTGCACCGCTTGGGTGGGGCGCCGTTGAGCGGCCGTCGAGTCTCGACCGAAGTGTGCCGGGGTGCGCCGAGGACTCGTCCTCGCTGTGGGTAGCTGCGCCTGGCGCCATCCGGCGTCGGCACATGTAGCACTCGCGTGTGGGTCGACCCTGCGAGGCTCAAGCTGCCCGGCCCGCGGTCTCGAGACCCGTCGCTCAAGCTCGGTGCCGTGCCTCCGAGGCGGGGAGCTGTCCCCGCGGTACATCTCGTCGTAGGCCGCGAGGAACTCGTCGGGAGAGCGGCTCCTGTCCGGCGTCATGCGGGGCGGCGTTGGCGGTGGAGAAGGTGACATCGCGAAAAGCTCTGAGTCGGCTCATGGCCGAGGATGTGCGGAAGCGGCTCCGCGATGGCGGCGAAGAAGTGGTCGGCCGCCGCTTCGTATGGGGCTTAGCGGACCGGAAGTCGGATCCGGCCGGAGGCGCACCCAAGACGGCGTCGGCGGCGTCCGCGGGACGAGGCGGGGTGTCATCTCGTCCCGCACCATCCGAGGGAAGGTGGCTCCGACGCAGGGAGCCCTCGGGCCGGTGCCGGCGAAGTCCGGGTCCCGGCGCATCGGTGCGGCCGGCCGAACGGGTGGGGCGAAGGGAGCCATCGGCGTGGTGATCGCCACACTAGCGCCGCTCTACCTACGGGCGCGCCAAACGGCCGTGGTCGTGTACCACGGTCCAAAGAAGAACCGGCCCGGCTAATGTGTGCAACGATGGCCTAGCTCAAGAACAATGACACGGAGGTTTATCTTGTGTTCGGGGCTATCGAGCACCCTAGTCCAAAGTGTGTGGCACTATCGAGCTCAAAGTGCTCGTGATCGGGCGAATACAAGCTGGCGAGAGAGGGAGGTGAGCTCCCAAGTCTCTAAGTGGAATCGAACAAGTGTGTGCGTATGTTTCGAGTGTGTGCAAGAGAGCTTGCCCTCTCTCGTGGCCGAGCCCTCCCTTTTATAGTCGCAAGGGAGCTCACGGGGGGTCACCGAGGCGGAGGGCCTTAGAGATAGAAGGAATACAAGTTTTGGGGGGTGAAGAGGAAGAGTTCCCACTATGTCGGCACGCCGGGCTGTCCGGCGTGCGTGGCGCGGCCGCGCCCCTACTTCCCAGGGCACGCTCGCCGGTCGCCGTAGAGTAGAATAGGGGCGGCTCCGTATCCCAATACGTGTAGTACGTGCGGGTGACGAGCTCGGAGCTCGTCGGTCGGTGTAGAAGGGGACAATGAGCTCGTCCGCCGCCGCCGCCGTACTTCTTGCGTCGTGCATCGCCGTCGGCCGCACGCGCCGTGCCTCCCCGGGCGAGATCATGGGGGCGCCGCCCCGGCCGTAAATGCTCGTGCCCAGGGGTCGCGAGGAAAACATGTGGCCGAGAGAGCTCGACGTGGGGCTTGACTTCGTCCTCGTCGAGGTCATTCTTGTCGCGTAGTGGTTGTCTCTTGTGCTTGTCGTCACTTGGCGTGGTCTCGACAGCCCACGCCGCGCGTCGTGCCGACGATCTCGCGGCAGACGACGAAATCTGGTCGTGAGGCTGCGGGCGCCGCCAGCGTAGCTGTGATGCTTTGGATCCTAATCATCGCTGCGTCTCGGGTTCTCCGTCGTCTTTGGATTTGGTGCTCGGGAGCTCGTTCGAGACGGAAAGGAGCTCGTCGTCGAGGCGGAGCTCGTTATATCCCCGTGCTCCTCGGGGAGCTCGTTCGAGGTGGAACTTTCCCTCGGGACGAGCTCGAGCTCATCCCCGGATCTTAGCGTCCCGTGAGTTCGCTCGAGGTGGGAACGTCCCCGTCGGGTCTCGGCTTTTATCGTGGGCGACGTCCCATAGCTAACGAGCACTCCCTCCTTCGGCTTTGTTAGGGTCGGGTTAGGACGATTGACTTAGTCCGGAATATCTGTGTCCCACAGAAGGCGAATTCGGAAACAATTCCGGACACCAGTCCAGACTACCTTTCCAGTTCCCGACTGGATTACGCAACTCGGCATCTGCGTATACAAGGAGTGCCAAGACAACTCGAGGAGAAGACTGGAAATCCCTTTGGAGGGCGCACAAAGAGGGCTCGTCTTGACAAGAACCCCAAAGAGAATGCATCATCCATTGGCCAAGAACCCTCATCAAGGCCGACCGTCGAGCAACGGTGGTGATCAAGGAAGACCAACATCGCAAAATCTACCCCGACGGAAGGAGTGGCGGCCCAAGGCTACATCCGCCAAGGAGATCTTTATGGTGGCAAAGCGGCGGCTCGCGCCCCGCTTAACCGGATGCCCCCGACATCGGGTCCACTAACGAGGCCTATCCAACATCTCGGCGGACGAAAGAACCCTTGAAGACAAAGGAGAACACCAACGTCAAGAAAGGCTGAAGAGAAACAAGCTGAAGGGAGGACGCCGAATCAGGGCAAATACGTGCATACAAGCCATGAACAAATATCAAGCCGATCTACACGAGTACGAGAGACTGAAGTCCGAAAGAGAAGCCGAGGACAACCAAATGAGTAACTCGAGAAAGGCCGAAAGGGTTGATCGACCGCACCAAGATTGCTGCAGAACTAAAACACGAGGAGAGGCTCATCAAGGAAGCCTTGCAAAAGGCTACCCGTGAAAGAGATCCTAGAACATCACAGTCAAGGGCAAACAGCTCCCATGCACCTAGAAGTCGGTCCAACGTCTTCGAGAGGCTAAGCAGGCCCGAGGATTCTAAGAACTCAAGGCCACCCCGGAGGGATGGTGGACGATACCGAGAGACCCCGAGGGAAAGCCCCGCTCCAAGACCCGGCCGATGAGAAGAGGTCGCAGAGTCGACATATCGACCCGTTGAAACTCATTCAAGAGGTGGAAGAACCTCGGAGAAGACTTGAAGAAAGAACGACGGAAAGCTACGACAGATTTCCTTGCTTCGTAGAAAGGCTGCAAGAGATCAAGCTACCTCCGAAATTTAAACCTTCAAACCACTCAAAATATGATGGGAAAACAGAGCCCAGACAATGGCTCAGAGTCTACTCACAATCCATTGAGCTGGCTAGAGGAGATGATGGCGCAAAAGCCATCTTCTTTCCCATGGCCCTAGAGGCTCTACCGCTCCAATGGTTCGACAAGATCGAAGAGGGCTCAATCGAATCTTTGTGAAGACTTGCGAGAAAGCATTCTGCGGCAACCCGCGGAATCATCACCCATCCTATTACTCGAGGCGGAGTCTGAAAAGCCTCAAGCAAAAGCAAGGAGAATCCTTGAGAGATTACTACCGAAGATTTTGGGAGATGAGATCCCAAGTGCATGATATCACCGAAAGAGAAGTGATAGACGCCTTCGGCAATGGAATCTTTTCAAGATGGCAGTTCTTGGACTTCTACAAAGACAACCCGAGGACGAACGAGCAGTTCAAGCTTACCGTTGAAAAGATGATCGGAGGCGAAGAAAGAACCCAGATCGTTTTCGTAAAGAAAGAACTCGGAAGGCCCGAAGAAGGAGCGGAACAACCCTCAACAACAAAAGAAGCGAGGACCGGACAACAACGCATGCGCAATGCGGAAAAAAGTCAAAAAAAGCCCTACAAACAAAGGTTCAACAACAACAACCACAACGGGCGAGGAGCAGAAGCAACATCAAGCTAGAAGACCTACCACCGCATCTACCACCTTGGAGCACAACACACGCTCGGAAGCCGTTCTACATTCGGGAGAAGTACAAGGGAGGAAAACAACTCGCTCAAAAGGGGAACAATCAAGAGAACAGAAAGAGGCCCGGTGAAGAGCCAAAGACGGGAGATTTCGAAAGCAACGAGATCTTTGAACATCATATTCTCTCGGAGTACCCGGATCGAAGAGCAAGAGACAAGATAAGCTAGCACTCCGATCAATCATGGCGGCCCGAGCCCGCAGCGCCGCGCTATCTCAAGCGGTCCCAATACCCGATTCAATTCACCGGGGAAGATCAATGGACAAGTGTAGGCAACGCGCCGGCCTGTATCCCTTGGTACTAGAACCCACGATAGGTAGTAAGCTTGTTACCAAGGTGTTGATCGACGGCGAGCGGCGAAATTTGAACATCATTTTCTCGAAACACTTGGGACGAGATGGGACTAGACCTTTCCGATTGATCGCTCCCTCAACACTCCCTTCTATGGAATAGTACCTAGAAGAGCAGCCATACCAATCGGACAAGTCACCTTGCCGGTCACATTTGGATCTCCATCCAACTACCGAGCAGTACATCAAGTTCGAGTAGTAGATCTCGAGTCACCATATCACGCCATCATGGGAAGACCACGCTATCGCAAAATTCATGGCTATCCCACACTACCCGTATCTTACGCTAAAGATGCCGGCACCTTTTGGGGGTTCTATCCATCAAAGGAGACCTCAAAGAAAGCTTTCGAGTGTGATGTACAAGCCGTGGAGATTGCAAACAAAGCAGGGAGCTCTTGGAGAAAAAAGGAACTCAACCGGATGGCGGGGAGGGGACAAATCCGGAAGAACTCGAGATACCGGCTAAGAAGCGAGCAATTCGATTCCCCCTAAGAAGCCGGCGTCAAGCACATCGACCTACTGACCGGTGATCCATCCAAGACGGTGATTATCAGCGCTCACCTATCTCCAAAATAGGAACTCGCGCTCACCAGCTTTCTAAGGCAACACAAAGATATATTTGCCTGGAAACCGGCAGACATGCCCGGTGTCCCAAGGGAGCTGGCTGAGCATAGAATTGACATCAATATGGGATCTAAACCCATCAAGCAAAGACTAAGGAGGTTCTCACCGGAAAAGAAAGAAGCCATCAAGAAGGAGAATGCGAAACTACTCACGGCGAGGATTCATCGGAGAAATCCTACATCCCGACGCTCGCCAACCCAATCGGGTGCGAGAAAAGAACACCTCCGATTGGGCGCATGTGTGTGGACTACGCAGACCTGAACAAGCACTGCCCAAAGGACCCCTTCGGGCTACCAAGGATTGATCAAATAGTGGACTCCACGGCAGGATCAGCTCTACTATCATTCTTGGATTGCTACTCGGGATATCACCAGATCGCCTTGAAGAAAGAAGATCGGAGCAAGACCTCTTTTATCACCCCCTTCGGTACCTCTTTATAAAAAAACAATGTCCTTCGGATTGAAGAACGCCGAGCAACGTATCAAAGGGCGTCTACAGACTTGTTTGGGAGGAGCAGATTGGCAAAAATGCCGAAGCATACGTAAGACGACGTAGTGGTGAAAACAAGAGAACGAAACTCGATTCAAGACACGGAGGAGACTTTCAAAAACTCAACAAATGGAAATGGAAGCTCAATCCAACAAAGTGCGTCTTTGGAGTACCATCGGGGCGGCTACTCGGTTTCTTGGTCGACAGAGATTGAAGCCAGCACCAAGCAAATCAAAGCAATCAGGCGAGATGACACAACCCCTCGTATCAAGGGCGTCCGAAGCTTACTCAAGCGATTTATATCCAAACTTGGAGAAAAAGGACTACCCTTCCTTTTCAAACTAATCAAGACCAAGGGAAAGTTCGAGTGGACTGATGATGCGAGACAAAGGCGTTTGAAGAACTCAAACAATACCTCACAACAGCTCCGATCCTAACACCTCCAAAGGATCAAGAAGAACTCCTGCTATACATAACAGCAACAAACACAGTGGTCAGTTCAGCAATCATCGTGGAAAGAGAAGAGCCCGGACACATCAACAAAGTGCAGAGGCCAGTTTACTACGTGAGCGAGGTTCTATCCGAGTCCAAGGCTTGATACCCTCACGTACAAAAACTACTCTATTCCATACTAATCACATCAAGGAAACTACGACACTACTTCGACAGTCACAAGATCACGGTGGTGACAGATTCACCACTAGGCGATATCCTGAGGAACAGAGATTCAACAAGGCGCATATCAAAATAGGCAGTAGAACTCCGAGCTTTGAACCTAGAGTTCACCCCAAGAAGAGTAATCAAATCCCGAGACACTTCCGGACTTCATAGCGGGAATGGACTGAGCTCCAACAACCCATATCCGAGCGACACCAAGAAGCATTGGAACATGTACCTCGATGGATCGTTGAAGCTAGGGAGCAGGAGCCGGGATTTTATTCATATCTCTCGAAGGAAGACAACTCAAATACGTGCTACAAATCATGTGGCAAGCTACAAACAACGAGGCGAATATGAAGCACTCATCCACGGCCTCAAGATAGCAAGAACTAACGGGAATCAAGAGTCTCCAAGTATCTGGCGACTCATTTGTTGTCATCAATCAAGTCAACAAGGATTGGGACTGCACAAAGGACAACATGGGCCTCTATTGCGTAGAAGTACGCAAAGGAAAAAAAAAAAAGAACTTCCAAGGCCTAGAAATCCTACACGTGCTCGGGATGCGAACGTGGCTGCGGGCGTGCTAGCCAAACTCGGATCCGACAGCCCAAGTCCCACCCGAGTATTCGTCGAAGAACTCTTGAAGCCATCCATCAAGGAGAACCTAGAAGAAGGCAACATGGAGCAATCGGCTCTAAAAGAATTAATGATAATCTCTCAGTGTCGCGAGAACAACTCCCCTGGATCGAAGACATCATTAACTTCATCAAAGACCGAGGCGCTACCCGATGACAAAGCTGAAGCAACTAGGATCTTGAGAAGAAGCAAGAACTACGTACTCATCGGAGACAAGCTTTACAAAAGAGCAGCATCGTCGGGAGTACTACTCAAATGCATAAGCTCTGAAGAAGGAAAGGACATCCTCCAAGAAATCCACTGCGGATCTTTGTGGAAACCACGCGGCGTCAAGAACCCTCGTGGGAAAAGCATTCAGAACTGGATACTACTCGCCAACACACTTAAAGACGCGAAAGAACTCGTCGGAAGATGCAAAGGATGCGGATGTTCGCAAGACAAGCACATGTGCTAGCTCACAACTTAATCAGCATACCACCGTCATGGCCTTTTTCGTCTTGGGGGCGGATCAAGTCGGACCACTTAAAAGAGCCAAGGGAGGATACGAATATATCTTCGTCGCCATCGACAAATTCACCAAATGGATAGAATACAAGCCATTGGTTACCTTCAGCTCCACCAAGGCAGTCGAGTTCATCCAAGAGATCATGCACAGGTCGGGATGCCCAACGGGATCATCAATCGACCTCGGATCACCGTTCACGGCGGCGGGTCGTCGAAGATTGGGCACAAGATTGCGGCATACGAATAGATTATGCCTGCGTGGCACATCCTCGAGGCTAACGGACAAGTCGAAAAGAGCAAACGGACTCATCCTTGCCGGACTAAAGCCAAGACTATATGAAGAACTCAAAGACTACGGAGCCAAATGGATTGAAGAACTTCCAAAAAGTAAATGCGGGGCCTAAGAACTCAAATCAGTGAGCAACAGGCTGCTCTCCCTTCTTCCTAACCTATGGGTCGAAGCCGTTCTACCTACAGACCTTATATGGAGCTCTCAAGGATCGAGCAATTTGAAGAAGGAGAAGGAGAACAAACAAGAAGGCTAGAAATCGGCCCAGGCGGAAGAAGTCGGATCAAATGCCATCCTCGAACACAAGATATCTATAAGGACTAAGAAGGCACTATGACAAAAGCACACGTCCAAGAAAACTCAACCCAGGAGATCAAGTACTCAAGAGAAATCAAAAAACGGAAGGCAAGCACAAACTGCTCAGCCCATGGGAAGGACCATACGTCAAAGGAGTACTAGGACCAGGAACCTACGAGCTGATGACCATGCAAGGAGAAGGGATCAGAAACTCCTGGCACATAAGCCAACTCGAGAAGGTTCTATCCATAATCGAGGAGGAACTCAAGGCAAACAAAGAAGAAGCGAGCATAAAAACAACTCTCTGAATGAAGAAGATCAAGCCTGAGAAGAGCTCTGGACCATCCAACGAAGGAAAGGTCATCAAATACGCGGCCACCAGGCACTTCAACCAAAAAGAAGTCAACCAAAAGTGAAGCTGCATGCCTCCCAAGGGAGATGAACAAACAGCCCAAATTGGCACTTCACGAGAAGAAGTCGACCAAAAGAAGGCAACCCGACCACCGAACGGAGGTCAAATTCCAAGGGGTGGAACCACGCGACGTCCTAGCTGCGGAATAGCGTCCACGCCTTAAATCCTAGCGAAAGATCGTGAACTTCGACTCTTGAAAAAAAAAGAGGACGTTGGGATCGGCCCGTCTAGGTCGCAGAGGCCATCGAGGGTCTAGAAAGTGCCACTATGTCCAATGACGGCGGACGGCCTTTCGAATCGGGCGTGAACGGTGTAGTGTTGTGAAATAAAAACCCATCGTCTCACACAAGTCTCTCGAAAGCGGAAAAAAAAAGCCAAACCGGGCAAGATGGATTGTAGTGTTATAAAATAGGAACCCAACCATCGACCTTCAGTCCGCGATGCACTTAAATGGGCCCGAGGCGAGAACCCTACAAGGGACGTCATGTGATAGTCCAGGGACCAGCATGGGAGAGCCCTAGCCTAGAAGCGGCAACCTTGAGTTAGAACAACTCTCTCTGGAGCACGACTCCACCAAATTACACTAGCATGTCTAAGAAAAGACAAGTGCTAGAGGGCCTAAAGGAGAAACAGAATGGCCTGGAGAAACCCTCCGAACAATCGTGACAAGTCTCAAGAAAAGACAAAAGTCACATGCCGGGAGAGAACAACCACGGCAACAGGGGCACACCCCAAACATCTTCGGCAAGTCTGAGAAAAAAGACGAGCTGAAACTTAGGAAGAAAAAACTCTAAAGACCAGGGAGCAAAACTCCACCACCATCGGCAAGTCTCTGAAAAAGACGAACGAAACTTGGAAGAAACAACTCTGAAGACCAGGAGCAAGACTCCACTACCTTCAGCCAAGTCTACAAAGAAGGCGGGCTGATACTCCAGAAAGAACAACTCTGGAACCCAAGAGCAATCCTCCACTCATCATGACAAGTCTCAAGAGGAAGACACAAGTCATTTGTCAGAGGAAAACAACCCTGACAAACTGGAGTAAGACTCTACCACTACCTTCAGCCAAGTCTACAAGAAGGCGGGTACGATACTCGAAAAAGAACAACTCTGGAACTCAAGAGCAAGCCTCCACTCATCATGACAAGTCTCAAGAGGAAGACACAAGTCATTTGTCAGAAGAAAACAACCCTGACAAACTGGAGCAAGACTCTACCACTACCTTCAGTCAAGTCTACAAAGAAGGCGGGCAAGATACTCGAAAGAACAACTGAAAGAACGGAACTCAAGAGCAAGCCTCCACTCATCATGACAAGTCTCAAGAGGAAGACACAAGTTATTTGTCAGAGGAAAACAACCCTGACAAACTGGAGCAAGACTCGACCACTACCTTCAGCCAAGTGTATAAAGAAGACGGGCTGATACTCCAGAAAGAACAACTCAAAACTCAAGAGCAAGCCTCCACTCATCATGACAAGTCTCAAGAGGAAGACACAAGTCATTTGTCAGAGGAAAACAACCCTGACTAACCAGAGCAAGACTCTACAACTATCTTCGACCAAGTCTACAAAAAGGCGGACCGATACTCGGAAAGAAACAACCACAGGCTCGGGAGGAAGACTTGAATCTATCTTCGACCAAGTCTACAGAGAAGGCAAGCTGACACTTGAAAGAAAAACTACGAAATGCGAAGCAAGACTCAAACTACTATGGCAAGACCTACAAACAGGCTAGCCAACGTGCCAAGGAAGAAACAATCCAAAAGCACACAAGGACAAGATCCTATTCTATCCCCAGCAATCCTACAGGAGGACAAGCTGAATCATCAGAAGAAACAACTCTGATATTGCGGAGCAAGACTCCAAACTACTCGGCACAAGTCTACAAGAGGAAGACAGGGGCCAGAAAGCCTAAGGAAGAACTCTAAAGGCGCAACATCAACAAAGCCGTCTCGAGGGAAAACAACCCGGTGACTACAACAACGACAAGCGAGAGAACAAAGCGCAATTATATATATGCACGAAGGCGGATCGAGAATCATTCAAGACCAAGATGAAAGTTGGAAAAGAAAAGAGCTCTTTATTCAACATCTTGAAGATTACAAGTTACATGGGGAAACAACTCCTACAAGATACAAAAAGAAGACTCAAGTGCACGGGGAGCCAAACAAGAACTCCCACGTACAAGATACAAAAGAGACCAGGGGAGCCCTACAACTCTGAAGAGTACTTCCAAGAAGGCGGTAAGTGCGTCCAAGAGCGATGAAGATAGGCGCCGGGACTTGTTCCAAACTCCACCAAGTTGACTTCAACCGTCAAAGGGAAAATCCTTACAAATCTTGGCTAGGAACTCAACACCCTTGCACGGGAATTCAAAGCACCAAGGAGCGCTAAGAAGACCACGGTGGAGTCGGCACCTACACAAAAGTACTCGAGACCAAAAACCCCCGAAGATAGAGGGAATCGACCAGGGCCACGAGTTCCAAAGGCTGGCGGCCTAGGGAAAAGAACCCTTTGCCGGCACAACACCACGGAAAGAGTGAAATACCGCAAGAATGCGGCCACGGCAGTTCCTCAAGACTCAAAGGCACGAAGTTTGGAAAAGATAGGCGGTCGATGTTTTACGACCGAGAGCACGCCACGGGGTGAACCGGGCGGTTGTTCGGGCCTCGATGAACACGGGCCGGGGCGGTTTGTTCTTGCGGTGACATTGAGCGGGGTTTTTATACGGGTTCGGGCCCTCAATCAAGGATCGAAAAGACCTTTACGTCCGGTCGGCGTGAGCCTATTGGCCGCCTTTATAGTCTAAGGAGCCAAGGAACTCGCTACGATCCTAGTCGGATACAGAGAGGGTTGTCCGTAGAGGAACCGAACACCCGAACTCTAAACAAGGTAACCTGACTAGTGTTCTATCCTAGTTACAACAAAAGTCACCGTAGCTATGCTTCCATTGCCTTCTGGGAGTTGTTTGTGGCCGCAGGCTAGGATAGAACCCTGCGTACAACTCGGTAGAGTTCTTTGGTGATCCTGTATCCACAAGCCCCCGAGCATCTCAAGGCCGAGTCATGAGAGTTGCCTTTGCTTCTCGGGTGAGGTCTTGATATGGTCTTCAAGATCATCTTTACGGAGTGCAACTTTTTCAAAAAAAAGTGCACCCATAGGGTGTAGCCCCCGAGCTTCTTGCTTTTTGGCACAAAGAGCTGGAAGGTCCTTGAGTTCTTCTCCTCCGTCTTCGAGTTCTTCTCGTCGCCGGAGCTCTTCTTTCTTGAAAGAGAGCTTTGTTCCGCTAGCCCCCGAGCATCTCAGGTTTGAGTCATGAGAGCCTCCTGCTCTTCTCGGATGCGGCCTTGATGCGGTCCTTGTTGTCTTCGTGTGGTGTGCACTTTTGTTGAAAAAGTGCACCTGTAGGGTGTAGCCCCCGAGCTTCTTGCTTTTTGGCACAAAGAGCTGGAAGGTCTTTGAGTTCTTCTTCTCCGTCTTCGAGTTCTTCTCGCCGTCGGAGCTCTTTTTGAAAAAATCGTTCCCCGGGTATCCTATAGCCCCCGAGCATCTAAGAGTTCTCTTTTTTTTTTTTTGTAGATAGAACTCTTAGCGGTTCTTTATTTTCTCAGGATTTTGACCGTTTCTCTTATTCCGTGTGATCACTTCGGTGTTGGGGTACGTCGACGTTTGTCGTGGGTTCTTCTGTCTCTTAAGCGGGTTCTTCTCCTTTGATTTGATCGACTTGTCTTTGTCTTGCTCTCGTGCCGGGATGTTTCGCGTTGCCGGTTGGCATTTTGAAGAGTTCTTTTCTTCTGCTGAGGTAGCCGACCGTTGTGTCAGTCTGTTGCACTGTTCCGCATAAAAAGGAGTGCCGTTGTCACTTCAAATTAATTTTGAAGTTGTAAAGGCTCCCGTTACAGAGAGTTTTGTTCTCATAATGGGTGGATTAAATCCTCTCCATAAATACTTGGATACGGCCGTTTCTTTTCCTCCTCCCGCCATTTACATCCGCGATTAGCAATCTTCTTTGCCCTAATCCTCTTGCGCCACCATTTGTTCCCTGCCCCGCCGCCGTTGCGCCCTTTGGTTTCGCCGTTCTCGCCTCCGTCCTCCATTATGGTGAAAAGCTCTTCATCCGAGGAGCCTTAAGGGGAAGGCGGAGATGCTTCCCCGAGGTGGAGGCGCCATGAAGATCTGGCCGGAGTCCTCTCGTCGTCGCCGGGATCTTGAGGACTTGGAGCGGCGCCGTTGTTCTCCTCAGGCACATGCAGTTTTGGAGTCGCCGGCCAGGGCATCGTCTTCTGCTTCCGGCCCTCTCGAGGTTGTCCTCTTTCTTTCTTTTGTCCAGGCAGGTCTTTGCTTGCCTGCTTCGGATTTCTTCCATGAGTTTCTGCAGTCCTACTCGATTGCTCTTTCTCATCTTGCCCCTAATGGGGTTCTTCTTCTTTCGATCTTTGTTCATGCCTGTGAGACCTTCATAGGCATTCCTCCTTCTCTCGAGCTTTTCCGCTATTTTTTACGCCTTCGTCATGGGGCGATTTTTCTTCTCTTGGATGTGTTTCTGATCCAGGCCCGTCGGGGCTGAAAAAGGAGCTTTCTTTGATTATGAGCTCCACGATTACGTTTAAAGGCGGCACTCGGGTGATTTTATGTGAACAATCCTCCTCCTGCCCTAATGGATCATGACTCGATGAGTCCCTTGATCTGAGAGCCCGAAGGTTGACTCTCCCCGATGAGCCGGAGGTTCTTTGAGCTTGTCAACCGTGTCAAGATCTTGAAGCAAGGTGGCCTTAGTGGTCCCGTATCGTCGCCCGTTTTCTTCGCCGGGGTTCAACCTTTGATGGCGAGGGAGAGGCAACCCCGAGTACTCTGGTCCCGAGGATCCTTCTCGTGTTGGTGGTGATGCTTCCGTTGCACGAGGCGGAGCCGATGGTATCCCTTCGCTCTCTCGTTGAAGGATGTTACGATGACTCGATTCGGGTTGTTGAGTATTACTGCGACAACCCTCCTCAGCTGTGAGTTCTTTTGTCTTTTCTTTGATGTACTTGCCTGTTAGGGTTGTTTTCTGACTCTTCCGATCCTTTGTAGCATCTTGGCCGGAACTATTACCTGAGGCTCTTTGTGGTGACCGTTCTCCGCGATGCCTGCCTCCTCTGGCATTCCAGGTGAGTCTGAAGCCCTTCCTGGCATGAGTGTTAGGGGTGCTTCGTATGTTCTCTTTACTCCGTGATCCGCGGGTACTTGCCCTTATAGGTCGCATAGCGGCGGGAGCGTTACGTTGAAGAGCCCACCGCTTTCGCTACTATGACTCCCAAGAGGACTCGCTCTTACGCTTCTCGGGCATCTTTGCGGGAGCCCACAGGTAATATTCTTATAGGTGAGGGGGGTTGATCTCCCGTCGGTCCCTCTCTTTTTCCATATAAGGCACTGTTTCTCTGTTTTTCCGGAGGGTGCTTCAAGGTTTGCTTTTTGAGCATCTTTGAGGAGGCGGTGGAGTCCCTTGCCCGGAATCCGTGAGTTCCTTTCTTGAATCTTGAATCTAGGGTTCTTTTTGTCTTGTAGCCTTATTGGGGTTGTTTGCGGTTGCCGTTTGTGCGAGTTGAGCCTTCTCGAGGCTTCCACGGGTTCTGTTGGCCGTTGAAGTGAAGCCTCCTTCGCTTTGGGCTTGCCCCTCGTCCTCGTCTCCATTTTCGGTGAGTACTCTTCTTTGCAGTTCTTTCTCCCCGTTGACTTTTGAGGATTTTATACTTTGTCGGGGTTGTTTTGCGGCGTCCTTCTATGAAGTTCTCTCGAGGTTGTATCTCCGAAGTTCTTACGATCGTCCCGGCGGCGGCCAATCTTCTTCTTCGGCCTCTCCTGCTCGTGGAGCCGCTGTTGATCCTCCTCAGGATCCTTCTCTTTATGATCTGAGGTCTCTTGCAGACTCTGTGATTTCTGAGTTTGATCTGGCTTCTCGGGTTGCCGCTCGTGCGTGTTCGGACTACGCCCACGCGCTTTTTCGCCTTTGATCAACGGTTCCAGGTATGTGTCGGGTTCTTTTCTTGACTTTCCTCACTTTCTTTTGGGATATGTCCACGACCACGACTTTTCTTTATTTTGTCTCGAAGCTCCATGTACGCCCGGCCCCGCTAGAGACGATGGATGTTGACACGCCGCCTGCATCGCATCGAATTTGGCCGGGCTCGCATCCTGCTTTGAACGGCCTCCTCGCTTTCCGTGCCAGGCTTCTTCCTTTGGGCCCTAATTTGGACCTGCATGTTAGGCCCGTTTCTTGTGGTACAACGAGCCGGGCCGCTTCCGCCGCTAGGTTATAACATCATAATATATTATATATATATACGCGCGCTGGGCCACTTGAATGGTGGTGGCGCAATAATCGCAGGCTGTGTAGGAGGAGCGCGAACGCATAGGACGGCAGCCATATACCGCTGATGATTGATTTGCTACGCCACGCTATATATCAGATTTGGATCGCCTTGGTGTCCGTGGTATCGCCTCTAAATACGCGCGTAGACGCGACGAGGCTCCAGCAAGTTGGAAGTTGTTCCTCGCTGGATGCAACAATGAGTGATCTTCTCGCCGAAAGTGTGTCCTCCTGCTACCGCAGAATATGAAGCACGTTGTCACGTGCATCCGGCTATGCATAGTTTCTCGCTTGAATGGAGGCTGTAGTTTTCTTACATTCATACATGCTTCCTAAGAGCAATCTCAACCGCTGAATCCAACCGAGATCAATCTGCACAAGCACCGGGCTTGTCATTGTTTAATGGGCTTATTGGCCCAAATTCATCCTCCATGTGGAAGGATACAGCCCAACAAAAATCTCTGCCTCATCATCCACAAACTCACAAAGACGAGGCTTTCTCTACTTTGCTTCATTTCATTCATTGTAATCCAATCCACAAGCATGTGCAAATTCAGCATAGGTAGCTCAGCTTTGCAAAGTGCCGGTCCTCGAAAAAACACCTTCCTAATGACCCTTCCATTCCGCCTTGCTTCTTTGCCATGAAAGCTCAATCTGCATAATGTAATGCATTGACAACACTAGCCTTCACACAACCAAAGTAATCACTACGGATGTGTACACAAAGAAATCACCAAACCACAAGCAATCATCTTGATAAAGAAAGTTTCAATAAACCATAAACTGCACTATCAACCGCGGTAAAATGAAGTGCCACAGAAAGTAAACAAAACAAGTTCTATCATTAGTCTTATGAAGTCAAGATTCAATTTTTAAAATATGACAAAAAGAAAAGATGACAAGCTAGACGCTCATGAGTAGAAGTTCCATCCATTGTAAACTCGACAATGTACACAAAATACTCTAATACTGTAAAAGAGTTTTACAAGCCATGTGGGTCAAGTAATGCTCTGGCCACACACAACGCATGCTCATAAAGATCAACAATACCCTATCATGTATATCCCCGATGTACCAAAGTCAAGGAAGAGACCGCACAAGGCAAAAATGCTTTATGTCCTTGAAGCTTAAATATTAGTTTCAGCCTTCTTCGCTTAGTCAGCTCCATCCACACATATTCATTAACGTGATTTGGTACACCCCGTCCGGAATTTATTTTCTCCTAACTTACATGCTTTCAATAAAGTTAGGTTGACAAATTCCACATCTCTTCCCTGCCCTTGTAATCTAACAAGACGCTTAAGGTGGCTTTGAAGACAATCAAGATGATCAAGGGCATAATGGTAAGTTTCACCTTTTTGACCCCGGCCTTCAAAGAGACTCCGCAAATGAAACAAACAAAAAATGTCTCGAGTCAACACTGTGAAAACGAGTGACAACGATTGCACATTTGACTAAATGAACTTTTATTCGTGACATAATTCAGATTACACATAAACAAATTCAATTCATAAATATCAATAAATATCAGCTACATTTGAGCATGTAAAAAATCTCATCAAGCAAATATGTTTGAAACTAAATGTGGAATGTAAGGTACACATAAATTTTTATCCAAATGTTAGTTACCTTCACATAGAGCTTTTGTAGGTATGTGGGAAACATTTCAGAAGACTAAGAACATCCTTACGTCGAGATGGCATGCACACAACCAAAACTTTTAATAGTTCCCACTTTGGTTATAATGATCTTGACATAATGTATAAATAATAAAGTAAATCAAGCAACGGCATGGTGAACTTACAAACTACACACCTTACAAATACCAAACTCGAATGTCGTAGGGTCAATTCGAGGGCCCCCAAGAACTCAAGCTTTGGAGCCATTTGATGCTTAACGCTCAAATTTAGACCGCTCAATATTAGAATGGGGGCAGAGTAATGGTGGCGCTTCAATGAATAGCTTTTCTAAAAGAGGAAGATCTCAATCACCACATATCTTTTAGAATTCTACCGACTGCATAAATTCCTCGGCCGAAAGACCAAACTAATCTAAGGTACAATTAGCGCGCGATGCAAGAAAGTCCGGCATTTCGACAAAGTACTCAAACTCGTGAGTATAGGCATTTGGAGAGCAGTTTATGAGCATTTTTGTCCCCGATAGCCATGCAATCGATGGTAAGCTCTTTTCATATTGGTGAAATGTAACCATTTAAATCAAAGACCGAAAACTTGGCTAACTCATGGTGTAGTTCCAGGTCCAGTCTATCATCCGCTGGCGGTGAGAGCGCAGCGGGAGGAGGTGCGATAACAGAATTACCGGGCGGCCCTGCACCGTATATGTGAATGCGTCAAAGCTCGAGATGCTCAAGGCTATCGTGATTTAGGGATTGAAGCCGTGACCTAGATTCCGGATAGATGTCGGCTTCATTCTTTCACAACCAAGGGACAGCGGAAAGGACCCGTAATGATTGAGATGATCCGGTGATACGATCCGCACGACGCCAAATATAGGTCGGGCGCTGGCGCTTTTGGCGCTTTTGATGAGCTTGATGTCGCTGCCGCAGAGGTTGAGCTGGAGAGTTCCGCCATAGGCCCCACCGTAGATAATACTCTATGCCCCCGGGCGCCAGGCCGCTTCATTGGTAGGAGGGGAGATGATGGTAGGAGAATGGCGCCCGGCGGTTGCCGATAAGATCGCGAGCTAGCGCGTGGTTTGAAGCCGGTTTTGATGGATCTCGCCTGATGACTCGCCATTTCCTAGCGAATCCCAGGTTTCTTCATACCGATCTATCTATTTGATCGACCGCTTCAGCCTTTGTCGAGAGGCGGGCGACGGTGCCGCGCCTTCCACGAACATGCTGGTAGACATGCCTCGCTTCAAGCACGCTTCTCCCGTGTTGCCGAATTTGTGCGTGTTGCCGGGATGAGACTCGCGACGAAGTAGTACAACCGCCCCCGCCGTAGACCCGCCGAGATAGCACTCAAGTCTAGCTTCTGGCGTTCGGCCCCACAGGGTCAGCAGACGCCGCTTTATCTCAAAACGTGGCCCAGATTGAAGAGGTCCTCCATAGGATGTGCTTGCATGCATGTATTTACATGCATCGCAAGTCTACGCAAGTGCTCAAATGTTCCCTCTATGGCACGATGCGGCAAGACGATGGGGGGCTTTTTGCTAGAAGCTTTGTAGGTCCGAGCGCCAAGGAGGGCGGAGTGTGAACAAGAATGCGTGGCTTCAGCTTGGAGAGTAGTAATAACTAGAGGTATTCTCGCGGCGCTGTCAAAGGTAGAAAGGGGGTATTATATTACAAGGATTGAATTGTGTAATCACTAAAATTATTTGCAAAAAGATTATTTAATCTTATGTTTAAATTTAAGCTAAACCAATATTGAATAGAAATATTTAGATATGTTGGGACAGGACAATTTCTCGATAATGCAATAAAACATATATAATAATTTATTTGAGGAAATTGTTGGTGGTAGATGTTTAAATCCCTTGTCCTTCACTGTTATATCCCCGCGGTTGATTACGGGTATGAACGAGAAATCTAGCACGCATCTATAAGTTAGAATATTACTATCACACCCTCCTATTCTCTTTTTTCTTTTCCCGCTTTCTCTCTCTCTCTCTCTCTTTACTTTACTACCAAATTACAAAAGATCGCTGGGCAAGGGAAATCACCGTCACGCCTTCTTCCCCTCTCGCCGCTTCTTCACTTTTCTCTC
>JADLZK010001899.1:0-145633 GCA_015847255.1 Hyparrhenia diplandra | reverse complement strand
TATTCCAGCGGCTGCGTAAGGAAGAACATACTACACTTCGCAAATGATCCTACCTCCTCGCACGACACCCACCACAGCTGCCATACTAATCCCGGCCCCCATTCGGCCGTGTGCCGCACTGTCTCCACCGCAGCGGCCGTCCCCGGCGAGGCACGGTTGGGCGGGCGAGGGCGATGCCGCCACACCGATACCTGGCAGCTGGAAGAAATCGTTGTGCAACACTTCCGATTGTTTACATGAAGTGCTTGCGGCGGTTCACGCGTTCGTCCGTCGAAGCGGCGTCGCCGTAGAAGTCGCGCGATCTCCCACAACACCTCTCGGCACCGTCGCCATCGGGCGTGGCGTTCCGCCTCCAGAGCGAAGAGCGTGAACGCGTGCCGGCCGCGATGCCCCGAAGCCTGGCTTGTTTCAGCTTGTCGAGAGGCGGCGAGACGGTGTCGCGGCCTTCCACGAACACGGCAGACGTGCCTGCTGCTCTCAAGCACGCCTCCGGTTGCCGACCTTGGCAAGCTTGGTGATGAGACCTCGCGCGATACTCGCGAGTGGCACCGCCCTGAAATAGACCCGCCGAGACAAAGACACCGGTCTAGCTCGGATGCGCCGTCCCACCGGGGGGTCGCGGCACGCCGCTTCATCCGCGAACGTGGCCCGCAGATTGAAGAGGTCCTCCATAGGATGCTCTGCGTGCATGGCGACGCGCATCGCAAGCTCCACAAGCAAGTGCTCCTGGAAGGTTCTTGTTGGCATTTCTTAACGCAATCAAAGGAAACGGTATAAAACCCATCCCCAATAAGAGCGTTAGAAATGCGCCGCCGACATTCCCAAGTAAACCACCATGTCGGTGATCCGAAATGGAACTCGCCAACGGATAGATCTTGCCATCTTAGATATTCATCCGCAAAAGCGCCGCGGATCTATCATTGTAGCATTTCACCCGGAAGTATTCGTGGTATCGTTATTTATATTTTTCCAAAGGAAGGCATGTGATTAATAAATTAGCATGGCATCTCGAATAGAGGAACATGTGTTTGCTTAGACCACAATGTTCATAACAGGGGTAAGCAATAACGGTTCATGGATAGTGTGACACACACTTAAGAATCCACCAAAGAAAAGGATAAAGAAAATAGATAAAGAATAAATGAATAAATGAATAACCTAATGGAGTAGTTCTAAGGTATCTAGTCATGGCCATACAAATGAATAGTTAGGATCATATGCAAACCGATTTAGTCGTGGTTAGGTCTAGGATAACGGGAGACTCCCCGATACCATACGGCCCGATAGGAAGCATTTACTTAACTCCTACGTAACATACGAATGTGGGGGGATTTCAAGGGGCGGTCAAGGCTTGTCACGACCAAGCCGCCTACCCCTCAACCGTGGCATGCCCTCATATCCGCAGTGTCGTAATACCCGAGCACCATGCCCGCATATTAGAGCACTACTCTTGTCCCCCCCAGATCCCCACTCGTCCGAATGGACGGACTAGAACAAGAGCAAACCCGAAGAAACAACGAACCGATATCCCACCTCTAATCAAGTTAGGCATATGATGATCAATGATGAACTGTAATGAACATGTCAAGATTATGATATGTAAACTATATGCTAGTTCATATACCAACACAAGAACATGAACAAAACTATACTCTAGTTCATAAGTTAGGCCAAGAACATAGATATAAGACTTGTAAATAGAAGAATGCTCCATAGAGTAGATGTATTACCAAAGCACTTTCTTCTAGGAGACAAGCCCTCCTTGTAGCTCTTCTACTCCAAGTGTTAACTAAGAAAGAATAAAGAAGAAGAAAGAAGAAGTAGAAGAAGAGAGAGAGAGGTAGAGGTGGTAGAGAGAGAGAAATTGCTGGTTTGTTTGGACTCCAAGTGGTGTGTGTTGAGAGAGGGAGAGAGGGGGTCTACTTATACACTTGGAGGAGGGGCCTAAATGCTAAAATACACCAAAACCCGACACAGGAAACCTTCCTTCCAGACGCAAACCGACCAACGCAGGCGCTGAAACCCCGCTTGGAAAGTGCACGAACCGCCTCCCCGAGGCCGGGCCGAAACCGCCTCGGGGAGGGTGCGGCCGCACTGTGGTGCGCTGCGCACCCCCCCTCGGCCCCGGCCCGGCTCGGTGGGGTGTCGCTCTTCGCCTCGAAAAGTTGTGGGCCGGGCCGTGCTCGGCCCGCATTTGACATTTTGGGTCGATTTGCTCTTGGGCTTGATTTTTGTAATAATGCGCTTTCCCTGAAGGCGCACTTTTGGTCGATTTTCCACTTGCTTTTATTATAAATCTGCAAAATAAAATACAAGACACTACAAGTGGAATTTTATTAGTGATAAAAGTATATGAGTATAAAAAGGTTTAATTTTACTCCTTTATGGTAGTAAGTTGACCGGAAAAATATGTCGTTGGTTACCGTCAACAAACTCCCCAAGCTTACCCTTTCCACGTCCTCGAGCAAAAAGAGATAAGTACTTGGTTGTTGATCGAGTTGCTACTATGCCGATTACGCTTTACAAGTGCCGTGGTTATAATAAGATTTTCTACCAAAGTTTGAATAAAATGGCACATCTTTTTTTCCTACCCTTTATTACCTTTCATCGTAGCGGGGCTTTCCAAATTTTTCTCAAAGCCTTGGGCGGTTGCCGATAGAATGGTTATAACAGAGGTGCTTATCATTCATCCTTTTGATCAACTTTTTATCCGGGATTTTATTTAGATAATATTTCTTTTCGAGAAAGGGCATTTTATTGCTATATATATATATATATATATATATATATATATATATATTTTGGAGAGGTGGGCTCGCTCGCCTAGGCTTTTTGCCTTTTATTTCCTTTCTTTTCTTTTTTTTTTTTTCTTTTTTTTTTTTTTAGAGATGTGGGCTCTACTAAGCCCTCGGACACTTGTCCATTTTTCATCTCATTTTTTTTAGCATAGCCCAAAAACATTTCTCTTTTTTTTTTTTTTTTTTAAGCATAGATTCCCGGATGTCAAGTTTCTCTTTTGGACGAAGTCATAGCAAATCCATTTGTACCATATCATACTTGGCAACAACTTAGACTAGATAGAGCATATGCAACCCACATGAATCAAGTTTTTTTTTCAGATAAGTTTTAGAATTAGCCACTAAACCCAAACTTTAGAGAACTTCGAATTATAAACTAGGCAATGTGCAAAGCATAAGACAGAGCAACTATTCATCATTTCAAAAAGGGACTAAGACTAAATATTTTTATAACTCATATATATAAGCATTAAGGCACAAAGAAGAGCTACTTATTCTATTTTTGGATTTTTTTTTAGTTTTAGTTTTTTTTTTTTTCGATGCAATGTTGCTGAAATGTAAACATGCTAAAATAAAATAGAATTTGATGGAATTAAATATGTAATGCAATGATACCTGTGGGGGTCCTCCCCAAGCTATCTCGGAGGCCTATAGATCGGGATCGAAGCCTTGGGACCTCCTGCACGCTTCCTCGCGTGCGTGCGAGTAGCCATGTTGGACTCCAATTGGGTCCATCTCTCGACTCTGCTGCTCCCAGCCTTCCCGCCACATCGTGCGGGTATTTTGCACATGGGAATTGAGCGTATGCTCAATGTTCCTAGTGCGGACGCCGAGGTGTCGGCAGCTTGATCCCGATAGCCTCCACCCCTTGTGGTGGCCGCCTGCAGGCCGGACCGGGTGGGGGCATATCGTCGGAGCCGCCATCCAAGTCATATCACGTTGGCCCTCCATGCCGCCAGATCTCCTTCAGGCCACTCGATGGTGCCTTGTCAACCGAGGCGGCGGCTCCTACCTAGGATCATACCCGGGTATTACCCCCGAGTCCCCATAGGGTGAGGCCATGCCGCCTGAACACCGTGTGTAGGCCGTGGGCCGATGCCGTGGGCGTGAAGTAGGGGCCGGGGAGGAGGATCCGACCTCGCCTCCTAATACCGCGTGAAGAACCGATGGGGGTATCTTTTCCTACGCAGTTATCCATCGCCAGCCTCGAGCTCAAACATTAGTACCGGCTTTTATACAACCGTAAGTCCGGGTTAGGTAACCGAACTATAGTTGCATAGCCAGAAAAAAAGATGACCAAGCTCGCCGATGGTAAAACCTTAATTAAGTGCCCCCGCACTAGCCGCGCAACATTCCAATAATCTATGGGTGTGGAAATGTACTCTATCCGTTGATTTTCCAAAGCCCCAATCGCGACGAGGCGTGTGATGAGAGATGTGCAGGTGACAGAACAACAACTTTCGTGATAATATGTAAAATGTTCCCGCACATCTCTACCACTGAGCTACCTTAACCTTGTGGACAACAAAGATAGAGTAATTTTAATTCAACCTCATTTACCCATCTAACCCCGTGTCTAGGAAACAAAGTCAACGAGATCCAGCGGTGGATAAATCTAAGTGATGGGTGCTGGATCTGTGAGTGGCGAGGTTTGAAAGCACCGGCCTCATGTGCACCGGATATCTCCTTCCAAAAGTGGTTTCGACAAAGCCGTGGAGAGCAAAGATCTATATTTATTGCACATCTATTATGAAAACCCCAGTAACGAGCTAGGTCCACCCATGTAACATGATAAAGTGTACCAAAAAGGCGGAAAGAAATTCCTAGCTGATCCTCTACTAGTGTGCATAGAAACCGAATTGTTAGGGAGGCGAGAACCTTCCTCCTCGAGAGGGGGAATGTCCCGCCACCCGACCGCTCTCCAAAGGATAGAAAGTTCATCGTCCATACCGTTTGTTCGAGGAGGTCGGGTCGATTCGGGCGTGTGTTGGAACACACGATCCTTGAGTAGGAGATATGCTTGCATCTCCCCGTCCCTTCCCGGTCGAGGTAAGGCGCTGCCGGGCCGTTGATTGTCTGGGAGCTTGAGCTTCTTCCTCCCCGACGATGCGGCATCTTCTTGCATGGGAGAGTCTTCGAGGTTGTCGGGTTGAGGGCGGAGCTTGTGCTTGTATGTCGTGAGCCTGCCTTGACGACCGCCTCAACCCGCTGAAGATCCTCCCGGCTTTTTCATGGCTATTACCGCAAAAACGATTGAGCGAGACCTCGGGTGTGCAAGGGTTAGTTGAAAGTATGAACTTTCACACCCGCAATCTTGCTCGGACAATGTTTTTGGTGGAGAAAATGGAGTGTAGAACAAGCGGGAGAGAGTGTGAGAGTGAGAGAGTGAAAATGAGGGGTGGGAGCTCTCACACCGGTGCTCGGCTATTTATAGCCGAAGCGCACGTCGAGGGTGCCTCACACAACGGCTTAGAGCCGTTGGCGGGCGGGCCCCGAACGGCGCCCGGCTTTGGCGCGTCGCCGCACCTAGGGGTGCGCCACAAGCACCGCCTCAGCTGCCGCCCCAACTTTGGCGGTTGTGTCCAACGGTCACGAAAAAGTTCGTGGGGGTTTGTGTGCTCATGCCGGTTCGGCCGTTTTCTCTCCTTTTTGAATTTCTCCAAAAAATTTTCAAATATAAATTTATTTTTAAATAGAAAAATTATTTCAAAAATATTTTTTTGTATATACTTTTATGTATAAAATATTTTTCTTTATTTTTCGTAAAAGAATTTATTTTATTTTATGAAAATTTTTATTTTAGTTTTCCAAAATATTTTGTTAATAAAAATATTTTATGAAACACATAAATATATAAATATATATATAGATATTTTTTTTTTAATATACCCCATTTTTTCTTTTCTCTTTGGATATACACCATTTTTTTTTTTTTTTTGGATATACCCCATTTTTTTTTTTTTTTTTTTTTTTTGAGCAGTTATTTATAGTCACTCTCGACTCTCCCCTCAAGCATCGGGCGGGAGGCTCCCGCCCCGAGGGTCTCGAGCCGATCCTTCAACATTCCACACCGGTCTTGATGATGATGATTGCCGGGGTGTGTTGTTGCTTGTACCCAATGAATGGGCACTTTACCGCCTTTATCCTTGATATGGAAGACGATGAAACCCTTCCCTAGACTGATGTCAGCCTTGGCAAGATAAAGAAATGGTCTCCCTAGGAGGAGAGACACATCTTCCTTTGGGCCCATATCCGTGACCACAAAGTCTCAGGATGTATTCATCTTGGATTTTGATCAACATATCTTCCAAAGATTCCCTCCGGGTCGCCTTGTTGATTGATCCGCCATTTGGAGGACGAATTTGGCAGAGTAAGTGTCCCTCCATGGATTTTGTTGAAGGTGGTCTTGGACATCACGTTGATATCGCCCCCCTGTGTCACAAAATGCATTAGCAAAATTGTGGGGCCAATGGCACAAACCGATGATCGGGCGTCCCCGGATCTCCCTTCTTGGCAATGAATGGCGAGTCCACAGGGGATCTTCTTCAGCTCTCTCGGGTTGGCCGAGCCTCGAGATATCATATTAATCGACTCGTGTGGGACCTCAAAGGTTGCCCCCGGATCCTTCCCGAGTCGTTAACCGCACTTGGGCTGCAATGGGGCTAGTCGTGTCTCTATCATCTTGTTGAAGCCGAAGTTGGTTCTTCACACCCGACGCCAACCCTTCAAGCTTGTTATTCACACCTTCCAAGATCTTGTCTTGGTGGTTCATCTTTTGGTGAGATTTTCGTTAATTTTCGCCCCTGCCCAAGACCGTGTCCTTTCGATGATCTACCGACCGTGGGTTGTAGTTGGAGTTGTATCCCCGGGTTGCCTTGGAATGGTGGCTCGGATCGGTTGTTCCAAACTTTCGCCGCGGTTGGCGATACCCGTTCTTTGTTGTTGATGAAGGCAGCTTCTTCACGGGTCTCGTGGCGCTTATCCCCCCCGGTGGCCAACCTCACCACACGCCTCACAGTCATGTGAGCGCCTGCGGGCGTAGGACCGGGCGTGGCCGGGTAGTAGCATCCGTGTCGCGCTCTTCCGAATTCTTCAAGAAGAAGTCCATTTTTGCGGCAAGCATATCCGCCTCCTTCACGGTATGCATGCCTTTTTGTTTTTTGGCCGTGGTTCTGCTCTTTCGCCCCCCGCCTTTGATTTGCCACCATCTTATCAATCGTGGTCGTTGCCCGATCGATGGTGAGCGATAGAAATGCGCCACCAAAGCCGGGCGCCGAGGTGCCCCTTCGATATGGCCGTGAGACCATTGTAGAAGTTCTGAGCACCAGCCCCGCTTCTCCATCCCGTGGTGCGGGCATGCCCGAATGTATTCCCTGCAGCCTCTCCCACGCCTCCGGAATGGGTTCCATAGAGTTTTGTCGAAATTGGCAATTCTTCCCTCGTGGGCATTGGTTTTGCCCATGGGGAAGAACTTGGCGAGGAACGCCGCTTGCACTTGGCCCACGCATCGACGACTTCCTTGTCCTTGTAGAACCATCGCTTTCGCCTTCCCCACAAGGGAGAAGGGAAACAGACGAGCCCGATGACGCCCGGCCGTGACATCTTTGATGACTATTGTATCGCATGCCTCAAGGAAGTGCCGAGATGAGCGGTTGCGCCCTCGCCGGCAGATCCACAATGGACCGGGCCTCGCACCATGGTGATCGCCCCCACGGCTCGGAAAGTTTTTATCCGCCACGCTCACCGCCGGCCTAGTGGGCACGCTTGGTGACAATGGAGTTGAGAAATCGCTGCCAGCCGACTTCCTCGGGCCATGGCTTGAGTTTTGGTTGGTGCGGGGATGTCGGCCTCGACCGTTTAGTTCTCGGCTGAAGAAGAAGCGTACGAGACCGGTTCTTCCTTAGGAGTGCCTCTCGGATCGGAGATGAAGTTTTCCTGGCAGGAGGAAACCCGACATACACTATCCTGTTTTCATCCACAACAGAGAAAACATAAAGATTAGCCCGTATGAGCAAATGGTATCCACGCATTACGCTTCATATTCATAGCCGCCTATTTATTTATTTTTTATTTTTTTCACAATGCCTTCCTCGCAACGGCGCCGAAATGCTTGTTGGCATTTCTTAACGCAATCAAAGGAAACAGTATAAAACCCATCCCCAATAAGAGCGTTAGAAATGCGCCGCCGACATTCCCAAGTAAACCACCATGTCGGTGATCCGAAATGGAACCGGCCAATCCGGATAGATCTTGCCATCTTAGATATTCATCCGCAAGCGCACGGATCTATCATTGTAGCATTTCACCCGGAAGTATTCAGTGGTATCGTTATTTATATTTTCCCAAAGGAAGGCATGTGATTAATAAATTAGCATGGCATCCGAATAGAGGAACATGTGTTTGCTTAGACCACAATGTTCATAACAGGGGTAAGCAATAACGGTTCATGGATAGTGTGACACACACTTAAGAATCCACCAAAAAAAGGATAAAGAAAATAGATAAAGAATAAATGAATAAATGAATAACCTAATGGAGTAGTTCTAAGGTATCTAGTCATGGCCATACAAATGAATAGTTAGGATCATATGCAAGTCGATTTAGTCATGGTTAGGTCTAGGATAACGGGGAGACTCCCGGATACCATACGGCCCGATAGGAAGCATTTACGAACTCCTACGTAACATACGAACGTGGGGGGATTTCAAGGGGACGGTCAAGGCTTGTCACGACCAAGCCGCCTACCCTCAACCGTGGCATGCCCTCATATCCGCAGTGTCGTAATACCCGAGCACCATGCCCGCATATTAGAGCACTACTCTTGTCCCCCCCCAGATCCCCACTCGCCGAATGGACGGACTAGAACAAGAGCAAACCCGAAGGAACAACGAACCGATATCCCACCTCTAATCAAGTTAGGCATATGATGATCAATGATGAACTGTAATGAACATGTCAAGATTATGATATGTAAACTATATGCTAGTTCATATACCAACACAAGAACATGAACAAAACTATACTCTAGTTCATAAGTTAGGCCAAGAACATAGATATAAGACTTGTAAATAGAAGAATGCTCCATAGAGTAGATGTATTACCAAAGCACTTTCTTCTAGGAGACAAGCCCTCCTTGTAGCTCTTCTACTCCAAGTGTTAACTAAGAAAGAATAAAGAAGAAGAAAGAAGAAGAAAGAAGAAGTAGAAGAAGAGAGAGAGGTAGAGGTGGTCGAGAGAGAGAAATTGCTTTGGTTTGTTT
This sequence comes from Hyparrhenia diplandra, assembly GCA_015847255.1. Taxonomy (NCBI): domain Eukaryota; kingdom Viridiplantae; phylum Streptophyta; class Magnoliopsida; order Poales; family Poaceae; genus Hyparrhenia; species Hyparrhenia diplandra. The sequence goes on along the minus strand of JADLZK010001899.1, from coordinate 136,576 downwards.
GGACTCCAAGTGGTGTGTGTTGAGAGAGGGAGAGAGGGGGTCTACTTATACACTTGGAGGAGGGGCCTAAATGCTAAAATACACCAAAACCGACTGGGAAACCTTCCTTCCTTCAGACGCAAAACCGACCAACGCAGGCGGAAACCCCGTTTGGAAAGTGCACGAACCGCCTCCCGAGGCTGGGCCGAAACCGCCTCGGGGAGGGTGCGGCCGCACTGTGTGGTGGCAAGCAGCCCCCCCCTCGGCCCGGCCCGGCTCGGTGGGGTGTCGTCTTTCGCCCCGAAAAGTTGTGGGCTCGGGCCGTGCTCGGCCCGCATTTGACATTTTGGGTCGATTTGCTCTTGGGCTTGGATTTTGTAATAATGCGCTTTCCTAAGGCGTACTTTGGTCGATTTTCCACTTGCTTTTATTATAAATCTGCAAAATAAAATACAAGACACTACAAGTGGAATTTTATTAGTGATAAAAGTATATGAGTATAAAAGGTTTAATTTTACTCCCTTTATGGTAGTAAGTTGACGGAAAAATATGTCGTTGGTTACCGTCAACAACGGTTCTCCATGGCGCCGGGCGGCGCGCGGGGGGGCTTTTTTGTTGGAAGCTCAGCGTGGCGGGAGGTGGGAGGTGAACAGCGGTGTGGGCGCCGATTCTGAGTAGCAATAATACGGGTGGGCGGGTGCGTTCCCCGCGCAAAGGGGACATGGGATTTTCCCTTTTTTTTTTACGAGCGGACGACGCTTCATTTACAACATGACCGGGCGCCAATTACCGATGACATTTGATAGAGCGCGTCGTACACCTTGCGTGCGTGTCTCCTCTACGTATCTAGGCCCGCCTCGGTTGAGATCCGCCTGCCGATCGACGCGGCACCGATTGGGCCAGACGAGGACCCATGCAGACGTATATACTTACGTTACCCCGAATACTTGCCTGATTTGCCTTGTCGGTATCGAATACATATATCCGATAGTACGCAGATACGCCCGCCTGGGGACAGAGAGTTAAATTCTACCGCCTTCAGCGCCAAGCGCCCCTCCTCCGCTCGTTGATCCTAGTCCTCGATTCTCCCGTGCATGGCCATAGTGGCAATCTAGCCCGTTAGGACTCTTTCCTTTCGTTTTTTAAAAAAAATATTTCATTTTTCAATTCAATAGAAAATAAAAGGAAAACACCATCGAATAGTATATATATCACAACCCATGCAAAAATAGCGGCGCTATAGATCACAGCATTGGTAATTTTAAACGCACACGATAAATCCGCTGAGCGCACGGAAAGTACCGTTGTAGCTTTCACCCTGAGTATTCGGGGTATCGATTTCCACGGGGAACCAGAAGTGAACTAGGAAGAATTAAGGTCGCCCAAGACAGGGGTAGGAATAATATTTTTGGTAGGAAGAAAGGGGTTCTCTAGGTTTTTCCCAAAATTACTAAATTTCCAATGTTCAAAGCTTACTAAATTCCACTTGCTTAGGGAGCAAATTGCTTCTTTCCGATTCTCAAAAAGACTGGAAGCGTGTCCGGGAGAAGGCAGCCAAAAGCTCTACGAAAAACACCAACACGCACGTGGTGGACTACAAAGGCCCGGGCTCGGAGCCGTCACCCCGGGCTACCACAACTATTCCGTAGTGTTGGGCGCAATCTCGGGTAAACTCTAGCCTAGACACCACGCCTACGCTTAGTGGATACGAAACTAGTCTCGGGCTAAGACTAGAACCTTCTGGTCGAACGGAGATCCGGCAAGTAAAATAAAATAAATACCGAATTTAGTAAAATAATAATATTAGAATTGCCACAAGATGACGGACGTTACTCGAATCGAGTCGGCTCAGAGGTACAAAAGTTGAGGCGAACCGACAAACCCGGCTCTTCCTCTTCTCTTCTCCTCTCACTCTCTTCCTCTTTTCTAAATTGTACAACTAGGTGGAGAATCACCTAGAGGGACACTACTACAAAATATGTGTGAGGAAGATGAAGCTCAAGTGTAGAATGTGTGTTGTACAATGGTGTAGGGGTCTCTTTATATAGGAAAAGAGAGGAGAGAATGGAGGGCCATCCTTGTTCCGAGGGGCATTTGGCGGAATGAAAGTTTGCACCACATGCAACCGCCAAGCGTGAAGTCCGTAGCGAACCGCCCGAGAAAGGGGCGGAAAAGCGCCGAAATTTTGCGCCGGCCGCCGCGAGCGGCCGGCCGCCGCAAAGATGGGCCCCATTTTGCCTCTCCTTTCTCTCGGTGGGCTTGTGGGCCTTGGTAGATGGTTTCCCCGCCGGTGCAAAGTCTAGATGAGGCGTGGAATCGGCCTCCTTGCTTCCCTTTACTCTTTGGCGTATTTCTGACTATGTGCTTCCCACTTTATTTGGCATACTTTATTTGTATTTCCACAACATTCCCGCAAAACAACTTGAAACACCAAAACTCGTGGAACTCGTTAGATAAATAATGTTTGGTTATGTTTTCACATGTAATATTGTATTAGTGGTTCACTTTGGTGGTAGTAAAACATGCATTAATTGAGTGTCAACAAGTTCCCCACACTTGACTCTTTGCTCGTCCCCGAGTAAAGGTTAGTGATAAAGTAAGTATAAACATAGCAATCCGAGTTATGAATCCGACATAAAGATCATCCCAAGACATACCTCATTACCGTGGGATATGTGGAGTGTCTAACATATATTCTTGGGTGGTTGAGAAATGGAACGGCTTTGAAACAAAGTCATCCTATTTTCACATCTTAGTAACTTGGAGTTTTTTTTTTGAAAATAAATCATAGTTCACAAGTACTCCTCAAATGGCACTCTCAAATCGCTCGGTGGTGTTTATCTCTTCACCAAGGCATTTTATAGCTTTGCCTTCTTTTTCCTTCCTACTTCTATAAAGCTTATGTGGAGCTCAAGTAGGAAAAATTTTTGTGGGCATACTTGTATTGCATATTTTGCTATGTCAAACAATGGATCCACTGAGAAAAAAATGTCATACAATTAAATCAAGATGTGCAAGTGTGTGGATATATATAGTGGCTAACCTATTTCTACTATGCTCCTTGAAATATCTCCCTTTATTGTGACTCTGGAGAAAATAATTGTGAGAGCATGGGCTATCTTTTATTCTCATTTTTTTTTCTTTTTTCTTTTTTTTTAGAGAGGCGGGCATCTAAGTACCCATTGTTTTAATAGCGGACACTTGTCCATTTTTTTCTCTTTTTTTTTTCATTTGATGATAGCCTTATGTCTCTTTTTCATAAACTTTTGAGAGGGAGATATCAACAAGTGTTTGGAGCATTTATTTCGGAAGAACCTAACAAAGATATTTTTGTTTACTCCTAGTATAGGAGTAGAACAATTTTTTTTTGGGATCTAAATGGAAGGCATGTTTCTGCGCCTACTCCCAGTGTAGGAGTAGTGCATATATTTGGTGGCGTGTACGTGATCTTGATTTAAGAGCATGATAATTTTCTCAACTAGGGTCAACAAGGTTTGACAGAGCTCAATGTAATAACAAGTAGCAAATGTAGAAGGTTTTCAAATTGTATCATGGTATTTGGCCCTGGTAGGAAGTTCTCACCATTGAGGAGTATGTGAGACCATGGTTTTAACATTTTGATGAAATGGAAATTCTCCAAGTACTTTGAATAGAAAAGGTTGGATTTCCATGTCAATGCCATATCTCACTTCACAACAACTTAGGCAATATGTTTTTCCTATATATTTTTCCCACAAGCACTAGGGATATGCAAGGAACAAAAATTTATGTAGGCCAAACTCAAAGAGCTATATTTATATTTACTTTCGAAGTTTTAATTCTAAGTGTGGAATTTTGGTTCTTTTAAAGTTTGCGTGTTTAAACAAGTGTAGAACCAGAACATGCATATGAACAGTGGGAGAGAAGTGATCAAACCGAAGTTTTGTGCGTGTTCCTCCACCAGTTCATGATGTGGTTCGGTGCTTTCTATTCTTCAATGGAATGTTGCACACCCCCACACTTCTTTGGAGCTATATCTTCATCATCTTGGAGCATGATGACACCATGTGACGAAGTCTGGATTACCTTGAATGGCCTTTCTCATTTACTCGAAAGTGTACGCTATGGGCAAATGTGGATGGAGCTTTTGAAGTTGCCGCATCGGTGACTTTGTTGTACATGGTTCAATCTCAGGCAACATCAATGCTTTGAGCCACACACATGTATGGTGTGTATAGATCATAAGCCTTGATGATAACAAAGGTCTAGAGAAGAATCCTCCTTCTCTTTTTTTTTCCCTTTTTTTTTTTCATTTTTTTTTTTCATCATTTTTTTATATATCCTTTTTTTCAATCCTTCTTTTTTTTTTCTTTTCTTTTGTTTTATAGCAAGGCCAGGCTCACATCATCTTTATTTTATTTTTTTTTTGAATGACCCCTTGGTGTGTTTGGAACTTGACTTACACCTTCTTCCCCACACTTGAACTTTTGTGTAAAAGCCAAGTGTGCAAGGTCGTGGTCTCCCGTTGTGTATGTTCCATCACCCATGAGCATCAAAGTTTGTTGATGATGTAGCCTCATGTCCTCAAGCATTGTATGCTTCTTCGTTCTTCTTTTGTCTCCACCGAAATGGTTAGCAACAAGAATACCGAAGTCGTATACTAGCTTGATAACATGTTCTTGCTTTTTATTAATAGGAAAAGTGCTTTTTATAACAAGAAATAGAGATTAAGGCAGAGGTAAAAAGAAATGTGTTTTTTTTTTGAAAAGAACAATTTTATTGAAGGTAAATCACATAAGGGCGGGTTATCTCCCGGAAGTGCTTTGTTTGAAGACGAAAGCTCGTCCCTTGGGAAACCTTTTAAATTTGAAACCAATGTTGGTGAAGTGGTTTCCCCTCCAACACCAACCTTTGAGTGTCGACCAGAAACTCATGCAAAGATACCACGAAATTTGCAAAATTTATGGTAGACAAAAGCATCTACAATAACCCTTTCAAAATTTTTATGAACAGAGAGCGAGAAGGGGTTGTAGATCATGGTGAAGATGGCTGAAGTTATGGATCGACTCGGGAGATTTTTCATATGAGCATGGAATGGATGGGACATTTAGAATGTAACTTCCATGTTCATTGATGAAATCTCCTATTTGTGGGGAGCACTTTCTTTTCATGACGGATCAAGTTATCCGCAAAATCGGATCGAAATTATTATTGCGAGACCTCTCACGCTCTCCCCAGTGATGATCGGGAATGAATTATGATGAGACATCGTGTGTGGGCATAGGGCGAGAAGGTGAAAAAATGTCTTCTATATGAATTGGTTCACCCTCTATGTGTTGTGAGTGTTCTTGATGTCTCATATAGGAATTGAGGTATATGATGATTCTCGATCTGGGAATTTCTAAAGCATTCCAAAAATCATCATCAAGGAAATGTTCATCCTCGAATTCAAAGGGACATGCGTATGATGGGATTCATCATCCCAAGAAGTGTGATTGCATGTTCCCTTAACGGAGGTTCCTTGACAACCGATTATGAGAAGAATTTGAAGGAACTTCAAATTCGGTTGTAAGTGCCTCCTTTTGTTGGTCGGGGCTTGACTCTATTGGATCTTCTCCGGAAACTCGTCATATATACCGGTGTATGGGGTGTTTTCTAAGATCTTCTCTAGAATGGCTTTCCCTCACTAATGGATTTATGCACAAACGAGCCTCTAGAAGAGAGGTCAAGTTGGAGAGCATCCTCCTTGCTAAGATCCCGCAAGAAGGCGGGAGCCTACGGCACTAGGTACGCCATTTTTTCAGCGATTTAAGGTGCTTCGCTGATTTCCATCCAACGGCAGCCATCAATGCATCATCAGCAGAAGAGATATAGAGCACACAAAGTGTCGCCGAATTTTTCACGCCTCTAAGGAAAGGTGATAATTTTGTGCTCGATTGATATATAGAGTCAGATACTTGAACTTGACGCCTTTGTCGCTACTATAATGTTGTTATCTGTGGTGTTTTTGTCATAGGAAGCCGCAACTACTGCCGCTTATTTTCTTCGAGGGACCATCAAAGGAAGAGATAGAGAGCACGCAGTTGTCGCCTGATTTTTTCAGTCCGCCTCAGAATCGAAAGTGAAGGTGATAACTTTATCCTAAGATGGATATATCGAGTTGTTAGATACTAAACCCGACATCGATCGCTACAATGTAAGTGAGGGAAGGTGGTACCTTTATCCCGATGGATATCTAGAGTTGTAGATACTTGAACAATACACTTGACCGCTACTATAACTATAATGTTGTTATCTCGTGGTGTTTTTGTCATAGGAAACCGCAACTACTGCCGCTTATTTTCTTTATAAAAAAGTTCCTATTAAATGAACTGTTGCTAAAGTATAGTTTATATTCCTCTCTATTCCTCAACTACATATTTTTTGGCGATCCGTGCCTCTTTGGTTTTGTTTAGTCCTCATAGACCGCCTATTACAGAATTGAACTCAGATAATTTTATCCTCGGATAGAAATATCGAGTTGTAGGTACCGAACTTGACACCCGATCAAGCATTGTAATGTTGTTACCTGTGTGTTTTAGTCATAGGAAACCGTAGCTACTTTTGCATATTTTCTTTATAGATGAATATACATGCTCAAGGACAATGATCTGCTCAGATTGTAGAGTACTACTACTATCTTGGCTTACAAAAATGTGCCTATTTAATGGATCATTTACTCTCAAGAAACACGAGTGCTCAGAGATTACTACTATCTTGGCTTACAAAAATGTACCTATTAAATGGATCATTACTCAACTACGCTTTGTTTATATATTCATGTATTCCCGAACTATATTTTTTTGCGATCCGTGCCTCTGGTTTGTTTAGTCCTCATAGCCCGCCTATTACGTAATTGTACTCAGTATAAAGATGGGGCATTCGACTACTTTAAAATCTTCAAAGTTTTTGGATTGTTAAGATATTAGGCAATTATATTTCTTCCTCGTTTAAAAATTAGTGAAAATGGCCGCCACCTGTGGGGTTCTCCCCCACGCTTTTTGTTGTAAAAAAAGAAAGATATTAGGCAATTTCCCCGCATTAAATCCATAATATAAATCATGACGAACCGAACAACTAAATTAAGCAATAAGCATGTGCAAAGAAACTTGCATGACTCAAAATCATATCACGAGCATAGCAAGATTCAACAAAGATATAGCATAGCATGATCATAGCAACAGTGTAAGCACAACTAGCACACCATGTAGATTGAACAGATTGGACATGACTAACACTGAGATTAGATCTCGGGAGTAATACCTACTAGACGTAGATGACAGCGTGATGGAGAGGTTCCCCGAAAGCGGCCGAGGTCTTCCAGTCGCCGTCGGGCCGCCGCCGATCAACGGCGATGGGGAGCTTGACGGCCGACGTTGAAGACACCAAGATGTAGCGCCTCGGCCTTGAAGGTAGACGAGCCGTGACGAAGATCGGGAGCAAATCCACGCCGAACAACGCTTCCCAAAAACCTTATTCACCTAGTATAATTTTATCCTCGTAGGGATATATCGAGTTGTAGATACTAAACTTGACACCGACCGCTACAATGTTGATATCCGTGTGTTTTTGTCGCATCGAAACCGCACTATCGCTGCTTTTTTTTTTTATAGATGAATATATATGCGTGCTCAAGAATCACGAGTGCTTTGTAGAGTACTACTATCTTGGCTTACAAAAAATGTGCCTATTAAATGGACTTCTTGAACTACGCTTTGTTTATATTCATCTATTCCTCAACTACATTTATTTGTTCTCTCGCCTCAGCGGTTTTGTATAGTCCTCATAAACCCGCCTATTACAGAATTGAACTATATAATTTTATCCTCACATGGATATTTTGAGTTGTGGATACCGCTGAACTTGAACCCTCGACCGTACTATAATGTTGTTACTGCATCTGTGTTTTTTGTCATAGGAAACCGCAACTATTGTTTCATATTTTCTTTACAGATGAATTACATGTTGATGAAGATGAATGACTCGCTTTGTAGAGTACTAAAACTATCTTGTCTTAAAAATGTGCATATTAAATGAACCTTTGCTAAACAACGGTTTGTTTATGTTCCTCCGTTCCTGAACTACATTTTTTTGTGATATCTCGTGCCTTCCGAGATATATGAACCCTACTTATTGTTAGATTTTTGAGTGCTAGCTCGTTGACTTCTCTGTGTAACTTATTTTTTTGATATAGGTGTCCGACGATTGGGCAGCTTTTTGTTGCATAGAAGGGAAGGGAAAGGTATGAGCTCACAGAGGCCCCGGGCACCACGTAACGCATGTGGCCTCGGCCTTCGCCAGAGAAGGTTTTAGAGAAGGCAGCCCGGCCCTTCCGAGGGCACCGGTGTAAGGGAAAGAGATATGCTCACGACGCCCCGGCATCTCGCAACAAGTGCGGCCTGTGGCGTGGGGGTGTCTAGTTCATCTCGCTGGAAGGCTTGGCCGAGTGCGCCGACATGTACGTAAAGAGGAAGCTCGTGGAGGCGCGAAGGTCGAAGCACTTTTAAGCGTAGCTTGCAAAATGCAATAGATGAGCTCGTGGTTGAGTTGGAGGCGATAAAATCGCAAGGACATTGTTCAACGCCGCCAACACCGTAGCCTTGTAGGTGGTCCGATAGCGATACGCCTTAGCCACGGATGCGCACGGACCGATGTCGTAGTTGAGATGGAATCGGGACGCAGGACCGATGCCGCAGCTTGAGATGGAATCACGAGGACATCGCTCACCGCCCGCCAACACCCCTAGCCCCTCGTAGGTGGTGAGAATGCGCAGAGTGGCTCGCCCCATTTCACCGAGTGGCTTCGAATGCCCTTCGCCGCGCATAGGCCAACCCTAAGTACCAAATGGATCTCCAATACTATCACCCGAAGAGCTTCATAAGGCGGGGCCTTCTTGTGCCGCTCTTCAAGAGTGGTACACGCAAGTAGTCGCAAACAGCAATCGATGGCGTTTATTGCATCACCCGAAAGAGGCCTTTTTGGCGTGACACAAATGAAGGGGCTATGATCAATGTGGGTTTCGACGACTTGTTTGACCTCATGGCACCGGATGTATTGGATATGGCCATCCTTCGCCGCATGACACCGTGAGTATAATTTCTTCTATTCTAGACTCATTCGATGCCTCTTCATCTATTTGCTTGCTAAATTGAAGGCTTATTTGGTTGACTCGCGCTCCGCTTAAAGTCAAATACTTGGTCCGGTGAAAAGTGCAATAGACCAGTGAGTGTTTCCTAACGCACCGCGTTGTTTCATATGTTTGCAAAGTGCGTCGCCGCAAACCGATGAAAAGACATGTGGGTTCTACACGGCCCACCACATGATGGCTGCGATGAAACAAGTTCATTTGGATTGTCCCGAGGTAACTCGAAGTGCAGCTCCATCTTGTGCCTACCTTTGTTTGGCAATAAAGACCATGTGTACAACAAACACTTATGCCTACCTTATTTTGTATTAGGAATTTAACTTGTCCTAAATTCGATCAATTTAGAGGATATTAGAGAGAAGATCGCCAAGTTTCTTATGGAATGCATCATCAGCCCGAAGGCAAGTATTTTGTTTAGTAAACCATGAGTTTCTTCTCACTTTCCCTTGTTGCATGATGACCACCGATACATGCATGTGAACTGTGTTATTGTTAACGGAGAGTGCAATTTTTGTAATCAGCCTCGCGGGATTGTGTAGTCCTCATAGACTTCCTATTACTGAATTGTATATTAAGGCCTTCCTAATATCCAGGTGACTGAAATTTTTAAATACGTGCTCAAAAGCGACGAAAGCTATTTTCGGTGATTTCCATCCAACAAAGGCATCAACGCGTCATCCATTGTCGCCCAAATTTTTCGGTTGCCGGGAAGTGAGGAAAGGTGATAATTCTCGCCGCTTATTTTCTTCATAGATGAATACACAAGCTCAAGAACACCGACAGATGCGTCGAGTGCTACCGCTATCTTGTCTTACAAAAATTTCCTACTAAACGAACTCAAGCTAAACTACGCTTTGTTTATATTCCTCTATTCCCCGAACTACTTCCTCCGTTTCAATTTGCTTGCTAAATTTCCTTGCATGCCTCTATTCCTAGATGCCCGCCAGGGGAAGCTAGGGCCATGTCTTTGTCGGTTGGCTTTCTTGATCCCCAACCATTGACCTTCGAAGGGTTTGACCGCGGTGCCTCGCGCAATGGGCATTACATATCTAGAAAGGCACATCATCATTGTTTTTCTTCTTCTCGGTGGTAGTTGTTAATTTGGCATTGGAAGATTTATTCCTTTCTTTGGTCTTGCCATGTGGGTTTTCCCCGCACCAAATTGCGTGCGAAATGGCTCGGTTCCCCCTTCTCAATAGTGTTCTTTGCCCGAATCTTTTCCTCAACATCAAGAGATGCTATCAGGTTTTCAACTACGATATTTTCTAGCTCTTCTATGAAGAAGGCAACTTAGCATTAATGCATACGGCTACAAACTTCGCCCGCGCCAAGAAGCCTTATGACGATGGGATGACACACCGATGAAGAGAAAACTGCCGTGGAAGACTTGGGAGCGGCTCACGTGAAGAGCGCTTCCCAAAAACCTTATTCGACAGACGGATGGAGAGACTATGCAACGCAAAGAGAGGGAAAAGGAAAATATTACTTTTACTACTTTAGGATTTTCTAATTGAAGGGCTAGGCGCTAAATTACCCTTCCCCTGACCTCACTGCCAAGAAGGTCGGGAGCCTACGGCGCTGGTATGCCCTTTAGGATTTTCTAATTGAAACTCCCAATTATAGTTGTGGCGTTGTGTCTAACTCTAATCCCAAAGAAGCTTGGTACAAATATATAGGGGAGAAAACTCCCTACCTCTACATCAACCAAAGAATATGATAGTAATTGATATCGCACCTCACACCTTTACTCATGGGTCTGAAACAATAAAGCCCATTAGGGAACACAGATATTGGGCCTTTGAGATTTATCGTAATTTTTTCATATGAATGTTAGGGGAACTATTCATATATAAATTCTAACATGTGTTTCATATGTTTGTAGTGCCTCAAGGCAAAACGATAAGTGATAACAAGACATGTTGGTTAATTTTTCTTTCTTTCTAGTTAATTTTCAACTTCAGCCTTAAAGATTTTAAAGTAGTCTAATAATGCCTCATCTTTAGTTTTCAGCAAGTAAATATAGTAAAATCTAGAAGCATCATCAATTAATGTCATCAAATATCTCTTTTCACACACCATTCATCTCACATAGATCGAATGTATGAGTTCTAGAGGTGCCAAGTGTCTTTCCTCCACTTGCCTTGTGAGGCTTTGGAGGTTGCTTAGATTGCACACAATTATGACACTTAGAACCTTTGGTAATGGTGAAATCTAGAATTAGCTGCAAGCTATATAGATGTGACACCAAAATTCACATGACATAAACGAGAATGCCAAACACTCGAATTATCATTAATTGTGCCACATATCCGATTCAATCGACTTATTACAAAAATCTGCCAAACTTAGGCGAAACAAACCTCCGCAACCATAGCCCGAGCTTGAAGTCGATACGCTTCCGTTGAAAACTGCAATAAAAAAAAAGTGAGTGTTTCCTAACCTACAACCCGACCCATGCATTTTTTTTCTTATCAAGATCATAGCATGATTCAACATCATATAGCATAACATGATCATAACAACTAGTCCAAACATGTGTATCATACTAGCATGACTTAGCATCATATAAAAGCATAGCTGTATCCAAAGCAGTAAGTTCTGCCTCTACGGTTGATTTAGTCAAAATAGTTTGTTTACTAGACCTCCATGACACCGCACCACCCCCAAGAGTAAAAACATACCCACTAGTGGCGTATATTTGATCAATATCGAAATCCAGCCAAGATCACTATATCCCTCTAGCACAAAATGGGTCCCCGAATAGTGAATCCCATAACTCATTGTACCTTTAAGATAGCACAAGGCCCTTTCTGTCCTGGTTGCACTAGCTAGATACATGAGTGAACCAACAATTTTGGAGTACAAACTTCAATTGATCTCTCGTACACTTCTTATTCTTTTGCAATGTCACACTAAGATCATAAGGTGCTTTGAGAAGACTTTCTATCCATATAGCCAAATCGGGCTCGGGACCTTCTCAACATAGTGAGATTGTGATAAAGTAATCCCACTCTCTTCCACACCTTTTGCTCTTCACCTTTTACTACAAACCCATCAGTGATCCATGTAAATCTCCTCATCCAACTCTCCATTAAGAAAAGTTGTCTTCACATCCATTTGATGAATGATCGGACCATATGAGGCACCCAAGGAGAGTAGTGTTCGAATAGTGGTCATTCTAGCAACAGGTGAATCAAAAGATCAAAGAAACCCTCCTTTTTGAGTATAACCCTTAGCCACAAGCCGAGCCTTGTACTTGTCAATAGCACCATCGTCTAAGCTTCTTCTTGAATATCCACTTACATCCAATTGGTTTACAACCACGATCCGACCTTAGATGTTTAATCTTTCTTTCTAGTTAATTTTCAACTTCAGCCTTAAAGATTTTAAAGTAGTCTAATGCTAATGTCTCATCTTTAGTTTTCAGCAAGTAAATATAGCAAAATCTAGAAGCATCATGAATCAACGCTCATCAAATATCTCTTTGCACACACCATTCATCTCACATAGATCGAATGTATGAGTTCTAGAGGTGCCAAGAGTCTCTCCTCCACCGCCTTGTGAGGCTTTGGAGGTTGCTTAGATTGCACACAATTATAACACTTAGAACCTTTGGTAATGGTGAAATCTAGAATTAATTGCAAGACATGTGGGTTCTACATATGATTGTGCCTACCTTTGAGATTTATCAGAATTTCTTCATATGATTGCAGTGCCTGTTGCAAACTGATAACAAGACATGTGGGTTCTACACGGCGCACCACTTGATGGCTACTATGAAACAAGTTCATTTGGATCGTCACGAGGTAACTCTAAGTGTAGCTCCATCTTGTGGATACCTTTGTTTGGCAATCTTCAACATACGATCTCTGCACCAAAAGCGGGCTAACGGATCGCCACGCCGCCCGCTACTCACTAGCCGTTGGATCGAGCCATCATACGATCCGGTCCGTCCAATGCGGATTGGTTCAGGTCTCGTACCCCGCTTCATCGTCGTCCCGAGCCATTCACGGTCCAATCATTTCACCGCTCCCTCGGCCTTCACCCTCGACTCCTCCACTTCCCTCATCCCGGCGCGGTGGGGTCCCAAAGAGGCTCCGGCGACCCCGACGCGGGCGGGGTGCGGCGCGGCAGCCTCGGCGACCTCGGCACGTGAGCGGGTGGGTGTGGCTGCTCCGCCACCCCGGCCGGGCTAGGGGACGCAAGCACGCAAATCGCGACCACCCCGGCGGCGGGGCTCAGCGCGCCGCCCCGGCGCTTCGGTGGGCCTCCCTCCCATGGCGACCCCGGCATGGCGTCCCTAAGCGGCGCTCAGACTACCAACGGCGCAAGCGGGGGTCAGCAGATGCAAGGCGGGGCTAGCAAATAAGGGCGCTACGAAGTTCTCTAGAAGGTGAACAAAGACATACTAATAAGAACTATACATTGTACTAATGCGTGCGAGATTTGAAAAACTCCTAGGAAAGTAATTATAGATCCAAGTAATGTAAAATTAATTTTGTTAGAATGTTAGATTCATAACTTAATCCTCTACTGTGGAAAATATGTTTGCATAATATGCTACTCTAGCTAAAATTTCTTTATTTATTATAATGAGCATAAATTGATAAATGCAAAATAAATTCCCCAAGGTTCTACAAATAGCAACACAATTTTATTGGATCTCGTTGTGATGTGTCCTTACCGAGAAATGTATATACACAACAATCTTTGCATTATAATTTTTTTATGCTTTTGTTGCCTTATGTTGCAAAAAAAAAAAAATTGTGTAAATATTAGCTTTGCATTGTGTCATGTTAAATAGTTTGACAATAGCGCACAAACTTGAAGAGGTACGTGTGATGCTAAACAACCAAACCTTGTGTTAGTGGATCTCGAACCAAGAGCTTGCTTCACAGCCGGGCAATGTCCGCTACGCTTTGAAGTCAGTATCTTCGAAGTTAAAAACAACAACGCTTGAGTAGATCAAGATCAACCCATTCATGTTTTGTAATTTTCCATATTGCTATAGCTTTGATTTGATTAGGACAAAGACGGATCTCATGATGGACGATCCCGATCCAACCGCTTTTATAAAATGCAAACAAGTTTTAGTGCTTAGCTTTTTATCCTTTCTAACCAAGCTTCGTCGGTAGATGGGGTCTGCTTTAGCAAAACCAAAGAACATAAGCATGGTACAAGACAACCATTTCCAGAGCTACCATTTCTTGAAAAAGTTTGTGTTCGAAAATAAAGTTTGGTTCACTTTTTCAAGACACTACATATACTATTATTTTCCAACAAAAAATTCATGGAATTAACTTGTCAATCACCGTGTAATTCAAAAGAAATTCTAGCTAAATGCAAATTCCAAAGCATCAATCTCATATGGCCATTTGAATTGGCTTTAGCGAATGGACTCAGTGTAATTGGAAATAGTCACCAATTATAACTACTTTCGTCATTATATGTTGCTCACTTTGTCATCTTACCTTTTATTCACTTACAAATGCACTTCGGGGACATTTGGTTTGCAATTGCTATTGAAGTTGTTGTCCCCACCTATGGAAATATCATCAACAAGCATTTCGATGTCCGCTTTAGCCGCATGGAGATCTTACAAGTTACAATGCACCCTCTACCGTGTGTTGCATCCTATTAATTCAATGAAGCTAGAGTACCATGCTTCCTTACACTATTTTTCTTCAAAAATGTGATTCATGAACCTCGTGATATTTAATTAGGAGCTTCCTATGTATAGTATCCCACTTTGAAATTTTCATTTATAAAAAAGGCATAATTACCGATCATCAATCAACATCAATAATGACTTTTTAAGTTAGCCCAACTTTTACAAGAATAGATGGGTACTTAAGATAAACAACAAGATCGATATTCATTGTTAGCAATTCCTATGAATTCGGGGATTGCTAAGACACTATAAATATATCAATAAATTTGTGTTAGAGCTGGAATTATCAATGCATAGTTGTATTTGTTTATGTAAAACAAAAGATTGAACCTTAGATTTGAACTGTAGTCACCGATTTTGTTGTGATCAATTGAATGCATAGTATTCACCATCATATGCATTGATGATACAAGTCAAATGCACTTTTTAAAATATCTTATCCTCACATGGATACCTCACCGATATATGATTTCCAGTTCTAAGCTTTAGTATCCGACTAATCATCAATTTTTTTAATAAATCTAGCTTTGTACTTTGCTACCCGTTGAGCTACGAGCTTTTTCTAACAACTGAAACTAATACAGGTAACACATACAGATTATTACCTAAAAATAATAGTTTCTCAAGTAATAATCCTACAACTACCAATTTTACTTGTTGCTACCTTTTAAATTTGAAAGTGTTGCAAGATGCCCTATGAGTAAAATCAACTTAAAGGTTTCTTCCACCTATTGGTACCGAGGTATCTCGGCCCATATTAAATAGATTAATGTAACTTATGCATAAAGTTGTCGTTACTTGGTGGGTTTTCATAGTAAGTGTACAAAGTGGATGTTGAACATTTGAATTCTTGCAGGTTGCATTGATTTCTACTGAAGATTGTCATGATGACCAGAAACAATATCATTTCGAAAATGTGCAATTTATGGTAAGGTAATCGGGGATGATAAATTAGAACTCGTATAAAACTGATCTATGTTATATATATCCGCATAATATGTTCCGTGTTTCAAGCTTTGTATTGAGCACTCTAACATGCATTGAGAACTGCATATCCATCACAAGGTTTCAGCTAAGAATTAATAAGTGAAGAATACGTTTGCACATTCCATCACGTGGTGGCCAAATATTGGCCCAAAATCATTTTTAGAGCGCGGCAAAGCCGCCGCTATTTTCTAGTATAGACCATGTGTACAACAAACACTTACGCCTACCTTTCTTTGTATTAGGATTTTGACTTGAAGGGAGATTCGATCAATTTGGAGGATATTAGAGAGAAGATGGCCAAGTTTCTTATGGAACATGTCATCAGCCCCGAAGGCGAGCATTTCGCTTCGTGAAACCGTGAGTTGATTCTCGCTTTCCCTTGCCGCATGACGATCGGTGGATACATGCATGTGAACGGTGTTATTGTTTCCCTTTGCCGCATGACGATCAAAGCCGGATACATGCATGTGAACTATGTTATTTGTGTTGTGAACAATCTATGGCGTGCCCTGAAGAACCGGGTACATCTCATTGTGAACAATCTGAGATACACCTAATTTGCAATCTTTATTTTGCCGTACCATTTGTTTGTGATCGGACCTGTGCATCTATGTTATTTGTGTTTGCCCGTGTCTACCATTTTCAATTTCTGTTGCATAGCTGAAACGGTTCATTATCTATGTACGGACCACGGTACCGCCGATGATCGGCGCCAGTAGGTTTCGTACTAAATGTCCGTCGCAGAATCAAGAAACGTCTGAAACACCGAACAAGCGTCCGAAAAGTATGTAACGCGTTCTGATCATACGAGAATCAAAACGGTCGTCTCAGTAAAGCGACTAAATCCTACGCGTGGGGTACAAAAGAACGCCTCGTAATAGCTTGAAAGGAACGCAGGGCGAGCTTACTAAAATGCGTCTCAGCTCGTGTGTTACTTCCCGACACGTCTTTGCGAACAACCGTGCGTAACATGGAACACATTGCGGATGATCGTTTTAAACATGCGATCGTAGTTCTGTACGAGTTACGGTCGAATGACCTACGGGAAGCGTCCGAAAGTGGATTAAGTTTCACATACGGTAGTACAAAACAAGCGCCCCGTGAACTCGGAGTGTAGTACCGGTCGAGCAATCTAATCAAAGGCTCAGTAGCTCAGTAGGTGACACGGTTTCACGTGTACCACAGCGTCTATAAATACGAAGATATCACGCCGGCTTTGTCCCACACGGGTCTCGTATTTGAATAACGGTTTACGCACCCTTATAGTGATCGGGTGTGCGTGAACGGATAACGATTAGAGGCGCCGATGCATACAAGCGTGCGTCGTGTGCATTAGTGGCAATGAGCGCCTTCTTGTACACGTGTTCGTGCGTTCAAAACCATTACGATATATTGGGTTCGTCGCGTCGCTACTTTTGGCCGCTGATACAATCGACATCGATGCCGCTGGTCCGTGATATTTTCGTGGTACAATCGCATCTTAGACAATAATGTTCAGAGATACCGTAGACCCGCAATCGAGCAAAACCCCGGACACGACGCGTTCCACGGCGTGTGTAACAAGGGCTCACTACGAGACGGGAAGTTTGAGAAGCACGAAATCCCGCCTCAGTATTAAAGCCCGCTGCGGACGCTCGCTACTTTGGACAGTGCAGAAAGTCGACATTTAGATACCCTAATGGGCGGACGACGGCAAAGCTACATAGAAAGCCCTCAACGCCGATTTGTAGAAGCCTTTTTTTATATAGTGACACATGGAAGCACATATGTAGGGGAGCTACTACTACCAAAACCGAACCTTGAAATGTTTGTCCAATCCTTGATTCATGGTCAAAATGCTATGGACAAGCAATTCAAGTTTAATTGAATTTTATTTCATATCTTTGTGAGTTTGGTTGTCATCAATTACCAAAAAGGGGAGATTGAAATCTCATGTTTGGTTTTGGAAATTGATGACACACTTGTGGACTAATCCCTTTGCTCTAAGTGATGACTATGAGATAGGATTAGATGGATGACAAGGAGCATGATGATCATGAACATGGACAATGTCGGTGGACTTGATGGATCGTCAAGCTCGATGATCGGCTTGAGAGGAACCCGGAGATCAAGGCAAAGGTATCTTGATAGGGTTTTTCCTTTTAGTGATCAAGACACGATAGAGCGTGTGATCACATTATAGGATAGATAGCCGACTATCAAGAGGGAATGTCGCGACAATCCTTTGGTGAAGTGCTTCTAGGTCCAATTGACTTGCATATTGCATTTAGGACAATGAGAGCACTAACTTCGATCTTGCCTAACTTATCGACGAGCTAACATGCATGATAACGTGATCATCTTGGACGTGTTGGCAACCTATGGCAAGAGGCGCGAAGCAAGGTTGAAGCAAAGCGGCGACAACAAAATGAAGAGCACGCTGAAAAGCCGACCGGACGCCTCGACCGGGGCCGCCGCGACGGGTGCGGCCGGAAGCACTGACCGGTGGCTCCGGTCGGTGCGTCCGATCGGAAATTCCAGAGAGCATGTTTTGGACTTCGACCTCGTGGAGCGACCGGACGCGGTGATCGGAACCTGTGACCGGACGCATGAAGACGCGTCACCGTGGGCCGGGGGGCTCTGTCGTATCTGACCGGACGCATGGTCGGCCGCCACCGAAAGCCGGACCGGACCCGGGCGGTGCGTTCGGTCACGAGTCCGGTCGGTCTTGCGAAACCCCCAACGGCTCTATTTCGAGGAGGACCCTATATATATCCATTTGGCTTGGTTCATTTGGGTCTCTCTTGCACATTTGAAGCTTCCAACTTGCTAGTGAGCATTTGATACTCCTCTCCACTCATCTCTCCATCCATAACTCAATTCTTGGTGAGATTGAGAGTGATAGAAGTGCATTGCATCATCGGTTGCATCTAGAGGCACTTCATCCTTGGAGAAGCCGCGGGATTCTTGTTTTCTTGGGAATTTGCCCTTCCCTAGCGGCTTGGAGGAAGAGGCGGTGTTGAGCTCAAGTGGAGCTTGTTTGAGGCCACACCGGTGGTGATTGTGAGGGGTCGTTCCTTACCCCGGGAGATTCGCGAAAGGAGCACTAGTGGATTGCTCGTGGGCTTGTTGGACCCTCTCTTGTGATCGCTTGCTTGAGCTCCCATAGGGGATTTGGCACCGGCCATTAAGCTTAGCATACGTCAAGTGAGTGTGTCGCCACAACGGGGACTTAGCGCGTCTTGCAAGAAGCACGTGAACCTCGAGTGAAAAATCATCGTGTCACTTGTTCTTGCTCGTTGGAGATTTCTTGGTGATCACGGTGATTGGCTACAACCTCGACACTACACCGGTGGTATTGTATCCTAGCACTCCTTCGCTTTACTTTGGTAGTATAACTTGTTAGGGTGCTTAGTGTGAGTAGCTTGCTTTAGTTAGCTTAGCCTTGTTAGCTCCTAGTGGTAGAATTAGTTAGTATATCTTGTCCACCTAGGAGTAACTTAGCAACCTAGCCATTGCTTGTGATTAGAGACATTAGAATTGCTAGAATTGCTAGGAGGCTTGCATAATTAGCTTGAAGCATTTGCTTATTCGCTACGCCCGTCTTTTTTACTAACCGCCTTGCTTAGTGTTGTTTGTAGAATTTTTAATAGGCTATTCACCCCTCGGCCATTAGGACCTTTCAACGTCCCCTAAGACAATATCAACATTGCTTATAAGGATAAGAACTAGACAATCGTAGGGAATCTCCTTATCTCTATCCTCTCCGGTTCCTTAATTGCCGCTTTCGGGGATTAGTTATATGCCTCGCTTATCCTCACACCATCCTCCTCCCCGTGGATTCGATATTAAAACCCTCTCCCCGGGTGAAGTGCTCACCTGTATCCGTTAAACTGCGGATTATACAAACTATAAATATTTCGTAGGGCTTATCAAATACCAACGAGCTCCACCAACTCCAACGCCGCCGCTCGTCGTCCCCTATGCCGCCCTTTCGGGCGTCCGTTCAGCGCATCCCCTACCGTGGATTACGCTCCGAATCGAGGCTTGACGGCGTTCTCCCACGCCGCTCCTCCACTCCGACGTCCCCAACGCCCGCGCCCGGCATCCTCCGCCCTTCGCCCTTTCCACGGTGAGAACTAATTATCCCTTTAGGTGTTGGAGTTTTTACCTATGAGAATGAGAACTAATTCGGCCATTGTCCTAGCCTCGGCGTCGCCGCTTGGTCTTCCTCCATGCCGACGGAGGACCGCCGCCACACCTCTCTCGTTCGCGACCTCACCTCACACTTCTTTCTCTTCACCGCCCGACACCATCCGCCCACGACCTTGTCCTCAAAATCCTCCAAGACAAGATAGGAGCGCCGCGAGGCGCCGAAAAGCTTGGTGAGTGCATCATCCACGCCCTTGAGGTGTTCGTTGAAATGCCTTAGTGTGGATAATCGCAACCCATTAACCGAATTGTGAATCAAATTCATGAGTTAGTGTTGTTCAAATCGGTTTGGATATTTTAAATATATGTCCGTTAACTTATCAGTACAACATTTATGAATAACATAGCATTATGATCCTATTTTGGTTACATGTATAGGCAAGCATGGTGTGGTAATGTAGTGTTTGTTGGTTGCGTGCGTCGGGGATCTATCTAACCTAGGAAGATTGCTATGCTCAAGTCCAAGGCTACGCTTTTTCTTGTCGCTTAATTGAAGAGAAGCCACCCCCACATACTTATGAAGATTGAAGAGAAGCCACCCACATACTTATGAAGATTGCGAGAATTGCTGCTTAATTGGTTTTAGAAAGATATCATGCTTTTATTTATGTCTATGACTCCATGGTCATTGGTCTTTTTATTTTAGAAGTTGATGTAGGCTTAGTTTCTAGAACATTAGGTGGATTTTGTTGTATGTAACCATTAAATCCTCGTAATGTTTTGATGATATTAATGTATGATGATTTTTGGATTTAAAAAGAGCTGAATTCCACGAATAAATTCAAAAATTTAAACAAAAACGCCGAGTGTAACTACACCAAACACAATCGGTTTGAATTACAAACCGTCTTCTATGACGAAAAACATCATTGTCGGGCTTGCATTAATCAACCATAGTCTCCACTCTAATAACGTTGTCGGGTTGAAATCAGCCGGCGGTGTTCACGTAAAGTTCACCGGCCGGGTCCAAAGTAAACCGACATTGTTAGCTCTTCGATACACCGTCGGCTCAATCTAACCCGATAGTGTTATCCCTACAGTTCTCGGTTCGCTTAAAGCCCGACAAAGGTTCCCAATATCAACTCTGCCGGGCCGACTTCCGAACCTCGCATTGCTTGGATCAAAATGCCGCCGGTTCGTGGAACACCCGACAAGTTCGGTGATTGGTGCGCTATCGGTTCGATACCAAACCGACAGATCTCTCCTTGCATCACGGCCGGTGTTTTGACCCCAGTGTTTCAAACCCCACATCACTACCACTATGGTTCCTGCGGTTCAGTTTTCGGTAGTGAAGGGGGTTGGTGCCCTTGGCAGCTGATGGACAATTACGTAGTAGTGGCCAATCGCGTGGTCCGCTCTAGTCCGACGCCTCACACCCCGACGCCGAGTACCGGGGGCGAGGCCCCCGCAAGGGCAATAACCCCACGCACCGCTCCAATCCAGACCTATGGTGCCGAGACGCGTGTTAGCTCGACACCATAAGTCATGGCGCCAAGAAAAGGGTCCAAAGATGGATTTTTGACGCTCGGGGTCTATATGTGAAATTTTAACAAGAAAATGGCTAAATTGTAAAAAATGGGGCTCATTCAAATGTCCAAGCCACCAAAAAGTGTTAAAGGACATATTACATGATTAGCATTTTTTAAAGTGGCTAGCGACCACCATATTGCTCTTTGCCTAGCATGTACCGATGGGACCCATGAGCGTTTGAAGTGGAAACTTCGATAGTGAATATGGAGTGCAGTGTTCTAGAAATGCCATCTCGGAGACCCACTTGCACATGAAGAAAACCTAGGGGCTATCCATGAGCTTGGTCCTTGCGAGGGGCTCTAGCAAAGACTAGGGGAAATAATCATGAGCTTCAAATTTTGTATATATGCAAGTTATTTACATTTTCATATTTATTTGCTTTCCTTGGTTGATTGCTTTTCTAGTCTAGCTTGCTAGGTTTGTTGAATAGCCCTACTATTCTTATAAAAATAGCCCTACTACACAAATGATTTTGCGAGACAACACATATGATTTTGTGAGACAATGTCCTCCCCTTAACGAAGACAGTACATTCTTAATTGGACGCCACATCTCTTAGTAGCTAGCTACCACAAGGATAAGTGGCTACCCGCCTTTAAATAATAGAGGTGACCATCTTAAGGAAACCACCTTTGTTTCTATTAATGGAGACAGCACGCTTTATGCCCATTGTCTTCGTTAATAGATTAATCAAGGTGATCATCGTTAGGAAATCACCTCTGTTAATAGACCATTAATGTAGATTGACGCTTTAAATCGTCCACCTCCATAAATTGATTATCAGAGGCAGTCGCTCTACGAAAATTGTCTTGAATGCTAGGCCATAACAGAGGCCGCCCGCCTTGATTAATAAATTAACCAAGGCAAATGTTTATGTTGCCCTGCCTCTATTAATGGGAGAATGCAAAACCAACCTCCCAATCACCCCCATCTTCTTCCTCGGGGAGCCTCCCGTTTAATTTTTATGGGGTTGGACTTGTAGAGCTCCCCGCTTTTGCTATTGGATTCTTTTGAAGGACGACATCGTAGGGAAGATGGTCGTATATGCTCTCATATCCTTTTTTGCACTCCTTGTCAATGATCTAGATCTGTGGTAGAGGATATAGAGAAACTAGATCATGCCTTTTATTTTTATGGTTTTCTTCATAATGCTTCTATATTTATGTTGTGTGTGAAAAATAGAAGCTCTGTACACATACATGATACAAATTAATTTGTTATATGGGCTCATCTTCATTATTAGTTGTACACTTTTCCTACTTGTCTATTGAAAGAAATCGCCTGTGTCTCTCTTGCGACACGTGGCGCGTCGTCGGAGTCGACGAGTGCACACCGCAAAGCGCCCCGGTGTTTTCCTTGTCGGGTCCGGTGCGTTTCCTTGTCGGAGCCGGTTTGTGCACCCGATACCGGTTTGTGGCATTGGATGCCAATCCTTTTAGTCGTAGCCATCGCCGAATTCCACGCCCTACGAGAGAACTAGAAGCGCCTCTTTGTTGTGGAGCTGGAGGGGCGATTCGTGCGGCGCTTCGTCATCGCGGGAGGGGGCATCCTCCGGCGTTCTTCGCCCTTCTCTCCCTCCGACCGCATCCTCCGCAGGAAGGGGTGATTTGTAGGCCGGCGGAGGCTCTTTGTTGTCGTTGTCGGGTTCGTTCAAGGTCAACTTCCTTTTCCTCTATTTTGATCTCATTTGGTTGGATGTTCTTGTACATCCCGCTTTCGAATCCATGCTTGGAGGAAGTAGATCCCGATAGGTACTTGTTAGATTGGGGCGATTTTGTTTGTTTGTGGTTGAGGATTTGTTCGATGCATGCATTGTCAATGATTGGGTAATGGGAGCAAAGATGTCATTTCTATTTCTCTGAATCTGGTTGGTGTTCCTCTTTGATTCATGCTATGGTTAGCGGAAACGGAAGAGGTTATGAGGATTTGTGGCAGCGGTGGATGTTGTGTTGACATGCATGCATGAGTTGTAGTTTGATTGAGACTATATTTAGCATTTCTATGTGCAAGAGGGGATGAGGATTCAGTTGTACCTTTTTTTATGTCGTGCTCTACTATGTGATGGCATGCATGCATGCATGATTGGTCGGTTTTGGTAGATTAATATTCCTCTGTTCCTTGCAATCGATGGCACTTTGTTCGTTGGATCCGTGTCATGGTCATGTGTTTGGGGATTTTGCATCCTAGGTACAATCAAATCAACCAGTATTCTGGTATGGGGGTGTTGTTGTGCTGTTGTGATGCGATCTGTGAACAAGGAGAGGGGTTCATCCCCTGCTTCGCGGAATCATTTTTCATTCAATTTCATGTTGAATAGATATGGATTGGAGCCTAGCTTGTGACAGTGCACAAATTAATTTGGTCAAATAGAACAAGAGTGTATCAGATATGTTGTCTAACCTAGATTCTATCAGTGAACAAGAATCCAGTGGTAATATAGACAGTTCAGTTGTCCAACCTGAAGTGACTATCCAGGATATGATCGATCATGCATCTCTATATGTTGCCTGATGTAGGCAATGTGTGGGGATAGTCTCTTTATCTTTGTCTGGCTCTTTATGTGATTTCGCAGTGAAGCCTTGTGTGCATCCTTGTCTTGTGTTTTTTTCTAACAATACTTGTGAAGCACTAGTTGAGTTCAGAAAAGGAGTAGCAAATAACTAGATTGGCTTATGTCTAGATTCACTAAATATGTGCGATTTTTGGTTGGTTTTTTGTTCTTGTTTTGCTACTGAATCTCCACTGTTCACTAGTTTGTAGTTGTGGGAAATGAAAAACGTAGTAGCATACATTGTTTTTTAAGTGCTACTAGTCACTTAGACAAGGCTGTTGCAGCTCATGGATCATGACCGTATTGTGATGTAGCCATGGATGATGATGACTTTGTCCTTTCATATAAAAAAGTTGTCCTCTTGTTATTTGTGCTAACACCTCTTACATGGAGTAGAAAAAATGTAAAAGACTTTTTTCTGCTAGCTGATCTAAGTGCCTGCTGGCTTTCCATTTTGTGCAGCCTATCCACACTGTCGGTAGCATTATTGGCATCATGTGGAAGCAAATCAAGCAGACGGGGAGGTAGGAGGGTGATGGATCTTGTAGTCAAGTTCTGGCTTCAAAATTTCAGCTCCCAAAGATTTTGTGCAGTGGATAGCGGATCAAGTCGACATTAAGTGTGGTGACATTCTTGTTGGAGGGTAGGTGATCCCATTTGACCCGGTGACTGTGCACCTATTCTTGGGGATTCCCATTGGTGGTCTGGATATCAAGGAGATGCATATTGATTCGATGAGGAAGGACTTCCTTAAAAAAGTCAATCTTCCCTCTCTCCGTTCGATCAAGTTCTTTGGGAAGAAGTTGTTAGAAGAGACACTTGATGATGATGATACCTTCATATACTTTATGGTTGTTGCCTTGTCCAGTTTTCTGTGTTCTAACTCAAGTACTCTCCCCAGCCCATAGTACCTTGGACCGCTGATTGATGTGAACACTGTGAAAGAGTGGGATTGGTCCAAACTTGTGTATGACTGGATGCTTGCTTCCATAAGAAACTATAGGAACAAAGGTCGTGGTGTGATTGGTGGCTACAAATACTTTCTTGCTGTAAGTGGTCTTCTGTCTTTTTGATTTTTTACCTGCCTCCATTGCTTCCTATTCTTACTTGCAATAGCCATTCCATTTGTTTTGATATTTGTAGGGTTACTATCTTGACTTCTTGTGCTATGGACGACGAATCGGCTACCCGCAGATATGCCCGGGATCTACTGGGAAGGGCTCAATGATTAAGAGGTATTCTTCGTATGATTGTGTGTCCGGCAACACTTATGGAAAGAGACCGGTGAGTTTGAGTTTATATTATTGCTCTCTTTATGAATTGTCTGTCCTTTTGTGTATGGTGGTCTTAAGACTTAAAGGGTTGTAAATATGTCAAGAAACATACTTGTTTTTGTGTATGTTTTTGTGTAGGTCAAACTTTTTCAAGACACATTGTATGCATAAAAGTATGAAGTTGAAGAGGCTTGTGAGGACTTTAGGAATACTATGGAAAAACATTTGGGCTTCATCAAGCCGTAGGTATGTGTGTTGTCTTGTATGTTTTTGAGCATGTTTGTTTCATTAGAGTTATGTGATTCTTATTTTAATATTGAACTACATTACAGACGTAGATTGTTTGCATAAGATTTTCGTGAGAGCATCGACTAGACTTGGCTATACATGTCCCGATACACTTGTTGCCAAGATGTTCACATATATGCATGCCGCTGCTATGGCATGTGGCCCTTCACATTCAAATGCTCACTCGAGAGTTCTCACGCAAAGCGCTAGTATAGGTCATGGTAATGGTGCCGATGAAGATGTTAATGTGGTTCCCGCTGAATTTGAAGCCCTTTGCCTTCTCCAGGACTTGTTGATGTTCAACTCGGTTACGATGCGCCAACCGTTCTTGGCACTAGTAATACCGCTGACAAAGAGGTGAATAATGCTAGTGCTGCTGTTGTTGGTGTTGCTGGCACTAGTACTACTGTTTTCAAAGAGGTCAATATTGCTAGTGCTCCTGAAGTTGGTGTTGCTTCTAGTAGTAGTACTTCTTTGAAAGATGTCAATATTGTTATTGCTCCCCGATGTTGGTGCTTTTGTCGCCATCGCTCCCACTATAACAAATGTAAGATGTGGTTGTCAATCGTGAAAGAAAGAGATTCGTCCGACTCGAAGTTGTATGGTTCGGATTATTGGGAACCCGGTTGTGGTGCCGGGTAAAGAGAAATCTATTTGTTCGACCGCACCGAGATCTTACCGCAGAATAACTCTAGTGAGAATGGTACATGAATTTTCCTTGTTTATTTTGGTTTTGCATATTAGTGCTTGTTAACTCTTTGGTATGTTGTGTACTAGTTTTGTTGAATCTTAGTGGAATATTGTAATGTATCCAGTAGCATTCCAGCTATAGTACCTTAGTACACTCCAAGCTTGTAAAAATTATTGCCCCGCCATGGCCTCATTTTTAAGTAAAGAAGTAGCCATCTTGCTTATTACTTGGTTTTAAATTGATGCTATGCTTTCTTTTCACAAAGCTAGTGAGCTTATTTTTGTTTTGTTCCTTGCGGGAGAAGGTTGTAAGATAACCAATGCTATCAAGCGTCTTTGAATCATGGTGATGATATTGTTTGTGGTGTGCAAAATCCTAAGCCTTCTATTCCACTTCCTCGACCATCAAAGAAAAAGTCAATTGGATGGACTTAGTGAAAGAGTTTTAAGTCCTATTGTTGTTGATCAATCACAAGAACAATTGGATGTACTTGCACCTCCTGTTGTGCCTCGAAATGGTTTGTCTTTAGTTTTTTACATTATGTTTACCAAAGGAATTACACGCTTGATTCATCGCAATTATGTTGCTTGTATTGTTTAATATCTTGTAGTTATCTCTCCCTCCCGTTTACTTGGTCTTGTCTCGATTGCATCTTGTAGCTAAACTTGATAGCAAATTTATGTTATGAGAACTGATTGGTGGCTAATCTGAGTATATACTACAATGCATAAATATCATAATATCTTAGACATTGTTGTATTATTCTCGAAAATGACAGCCCAACCACAATCAATGTGTCCCGATGGTTTTGCACATGTGACCAATTTGCTATGTGAGCCGTGGGCAACGAATAGCCGGGCCTTACCCTTTTTTCCTTGTGCATCTATTTACAAGTTAAGTCTTAAGTCATCACAAATACCATTATTCAAGTGCTTGTTGCCTACACTGCATAAGAAAGTTTTGGTTATTATTCATTTCTTTTTATTGCACGTACATAAGTAGTAAATTGCATACTTTAATTTATGCAATTATAGTGTCGAATATGTGCAATATCTAGTTTTGATGATGAATAAATAATATCTACTTCTAAATTCTAGTTCACCTAGTTTACCTAGTTCTGAATAGTATGTTGGTTCTAAAAAGCAAGATGCAGGTACTAAACAACAATGGTTCTCAATTCTAGTTCACCTAGTTCTAAATAACATCTTGTTTCCGACTAGCTTTGTCGTATCACCGTAAGTAATGCTACAATTCAATTGTACTAGAGCAGAGTCCTTATTCATGAGCTAGATTTTGGACTTATGGAGAAGTGTGTTTCGTTTATTCCGACTATTATTGGACACATTTTATGCTAAAACCGCAGGTTTTCATTAGCTACAATTTCTATAGGTGTAATGTGTAATTTTTAGTGGCTGAGAATTAAAACCCATTTCTTTTGTCGATCTGGGATGACAGAGAAATGGTGTTAGAGTAGATTATAGAGAAGCTATAGGGATGGTGTTAGAGTAGAGCAATGAACTGAGGAGGAATTGGCTTGATCATAGCAGGTGAGGAGTGTTGCTTGTGGTCTGTTCCTGGGGCTCGAGGGCTTGCACCCTTGACTGCCCTCCTACCCAGTAGTTAGAGTGTCTATCTCTTTAGTGGTTGCCTTGTGTCGTTTTGTCACAAGCACAATTGTAATCTTTTTAACTGTTTGTGGTGTTTGTTCGAATGTTTCATGGTTGCATATGTGTCTACTGCACTTTTAGCTTACTATTAAAAACCAAAGGAGATATATGTACATGCTATGAAATTTGGTATGAGAACTGCCACCAATGCAAACTTTCTTGTACATTGCTCTTGTAGTATATGTTGCCAATCAGGTCATGGTGTCTCAAGCCATTTATTCATGCCAAAGTTTTCTTTTCCCCGCACTTCTATTCATGCAGTTCTATTAATGGTCTTGTAGTAATTTTTTTCATGTTTTTGGCTCAGAGACTCGGTTCAAATAGATGGGAAGAGGAAAAGAGTTGTATCATCACAAAAAAGCTCGATGCGGTTTCTAGTCCAAAGAAAAAGACGAGGAGAAGCGAGGGGCTTCACAAGGTCTTAGCCCGCCTGCCCTCGCCTTCCATGAGTCCGCGTAAGATGAGCTTAAGGTTGACTACACGGCTTAGTGGTTTCAAACCCATTATCGGAGTTGGATCTACGTTGGACAATCCTCGTAGATCTTGATGAAGCCCTCCTGCTCAAACTTCTAAGAGTCCAAGAAAAGGGAAGCGGAAACACCATGCATCTAGCCCGTGCTCGTCAATTGAACTACTTTCTTCCGATGTCTCACCAGGTGTGTTTCTTATCAGACATCGTTGTTTTTGTATGCTCTAGGTTTTATGATGCTTTATGTTGTCCCTATATGCTTGTTCGGATGCAATCACGCTACATGGAAGGGCAAGAGGACAATGAACACATCTCAATCTCGACGTGGAACCTCTAAACGACTGGTAAATCTCCACCGAGTGGTGTTGAAGATGGTAATGATGCAATGAAGACTGGTCAAAGTTGTTTGGGACCTAGACGGTCTTTGTTGGACGCTCTTTGATGAACATGTTGCTCCCCGCCGATCCTCAAGTTGGTTAGTATTTTTAATTTTGCACTTTGTTTAGCAAAGATATTTCGCATTCGGCTTAGTTGTACAAATTTTTTTTCATTTATAATATTTTTTCTTTGAATAGGGAAAAAAAGACAAAGACATGTTCACACCCATTCTATTAAGAAGCCTTCACGTAGTATTTAATAGTCCTAGTATGCCTTCGATGAGATTGCTAGAGGATGAGGATGATTATGGAAACTTTGTAGAAGATCCTAAACCGAGGCGCCCTTTTGCTACTGACTCCATCTATGCCTTGTCCCGTTGAGAGAGCTAAATCATGTCCCTTTGTTGGAGCGAGATGTGCTAAGGGAAGTGTTGCGTACTACTTCGATGTCCATGAACAAGTCAATTCTTTGGTACTCTACTTTGCCATTTTCATGCTACTCTTTGTACACGAATTATCTTATTGTTCACCACTTAGTATCGTTTTCTAACAGAAGCTTCACCGCCCCTGCTCCTGCCGCTCCCATCTTTCAACCTCGTGCCTCTAGTCATGTCAGGTCCCTACAGAGCTACGCCCCAATCGTATAACGGATTTTTCCAAATCTTAGATGCATATATATATTAGAGTGCATTGTAACAGTTATTTGGATGTTTGCTATGTTTGGAATACCTTTTATGTAATTGTATCTACTTTTGGAAGTTTTATGAGACATGTTTTGACC
This sequence comes from Hyparrhenia diplandra, assembly GCA_015847255.1. Classification (NCBI taxonomy): domain Eukaryota; kingdom Viridiplantae; phylum Streptophyta; class Magnoliopsida; order Poales; family Poaceae; genus Hyparrhenia; species Hyparrhenia diplandra. The sequence continues at coordinate 106,957 of JADLZK010001899.1, read as the reverse complement.
GATTGTAACACCTTTGTTGAAGTTTGCTGTGATTAGAACATCCGTTTGCAGGAAGTAATAAGTGGTGTAGTCCGAAAGCGCATTAGGAAACATGTCTATGAGTAACTTATTGACATGAAGTACTTGTTTTTGTTGTATTGTGTATATTTTTTACTTGGGTTGTTGTTTACTTGCTTGCAGACAACCACTGGGTTTTGTACCCCTTTGAGAGATGGTTTGTCTGCAAAGTCTAGTACCTGTCATGCCTGGTTTTCCAAGGAAGACCAGACATCGCCATATTTGTGCCCAGAAGTCCACACATACAAAGACGTAATATAAAAATATCGAAAAAACAATGCTTTAAAGCGTAAATATAACTAAACAACCACTCACATATTATCGAGTAACGCTGAACGGTTGCTAAACTTCTCGGGCTCCATTATCTTCAGGGATAGTTGACTGGGGGCTCCGTATGCCAAGAACTAGCATCTTCATCCATTCTCCATGTGACTTATGCCAACAAACTGAGGTGGGGAAAATTGCAAGAGTGAGTCCATGTCGAACTCAGCAAATATAGCAAGGTAGTATCTTACCCATAAAATCATGACCATTATAACATAATAATATATATGCATAAGTGATAAAGATGAGTGAACGATTTAACAATATAAGCGTCATCATCTTTAATGTAAGTGGTCCATGTCCGCAGTGTCCGTGAGCACGGCTAGTATACTAGTTTGTCAAACTCGCTGCAGAGGTGTACACTTTCACTATGAGTCGTGGTTCCCAAATGCAAGGGTTAGCTAGACCCAAACACCAGAAACCACTATGAAGCCCCCAAAGGTTCGCTCTAACAAGTTGGGGTGATAAGTCGTCGGGATATAGAACCCACCCTTCCTATATGGCACAACAACAACCATAGCCTATACACATATATGTGGACAAAGGGCGACTATACCTAATTCGGCACTTCCTCCAAACTCGCTAGAAAAATGATCTTTGAGGAACTAAAGTCGAGCCATGTAACCCTCATAGCTGCATCAGAAGTCCGTGATACATCGCCATGCACAAGATCTTATGTGGTTAAATTGTTACCATTTTACCATTTATAACATAAATATTAATTAAGTCACAAGATCATGGTAATAATGAGTTAGCAAATACTCAAACTATACTTGCCTTTACTTTTGCTCCAATTTCCCACACTCTGTTTTAGCTTCACACTTGTCGGTCCTCAACTCCCCGGTCTTCAATGCCAATAAACGGCTTCTTCGTCTATTCAGTAGCAAACACCACACATAGAAGCAAGAAAACATAATAAACTAAGAGCAATACACCAATCATAGAAAAGACTTAAAAATAACGTGCTAAGAGAACTCGTTGTTTATGGGTGGAGAGAATGCAAGAAACACTAATCGCGAATCTAACGTTAAAAGGAACGACTACTAGGGTTTCATATTAATATAACTAGTAACTACAGGCTTGATTTATTTTATTAAACAAGGTGTCATGGAGAAATTATTAGTTTATATAATACTAATCATAATTTAACTTAGAAACTAAATTATGCATATTCATATTTTATTTATAAACATATCTTATACTATTTAAGCTAATTAAACTTTTACTTTTACCGAACATCTATGTTATTTCATCATGACCTTTATACCAAACAATTTAGCAACACGTTTATGTTACAAATTAATCATGTTAATATTTTGTACTCCCTCCGTTCCAAATTGTAGTTCACTTTGGCTTTTCTAGATACATTGATTTTGCTATGCATCTAGTTATACACTATGTCTAGATACATAGCAAAACAAATGGATCTAGAAAAAGCCAAAAGTGAACTACAATTTGGAACGGAGGGAGTATAGAATATGAAACTATATTGATTTTAATAGAATACATGCATGTAAATTAATCAATTTAATATTCAACTCGATATAGAAACACATGTGACATGGAAAACATTGGTACTACTGCGTAGGGGCGACAACATGAAACTAACGCAACTGAAGCGACTCGATTCTGAACTAAAATGTAGAAACGACAATGATTAAACAATTGATGGAAGATCTTTAATTACTAATGGGTGGCAAACTTGTAATTATCTTTTCTTGTACCTTGGGTCATTTTCTACGAACGTGAACTGCCATGGTGTTGTTCGCTTCTGGACACACCGCAGGGAGGGGCTTGGCCTGGGTCTTGGCCGGCGGCGCATCGGCACGTGCGGCGGCTCACAGGACACGCACGTCAGGATGGAATTCGGCCTCCTCGGCGACCATGGCCGACAAAGCAGCAGGCACGTGCGCACACATGGCGGCGGCGGATGTCTCCGGCGAGCACGGTAGATCGCGTTGCGGTGGGACGGGAGGAGTCAGGTCGCGAGCACGGCCATGCCGGCTATGGCGTTCACGGGGGTGCAGATCTTGCGGTCGAGGGCGAAGCCTCGGCACGAGCGGAGTCCTGAACGGGACCGTGTACTGCGGTGACCAGGTCCGCGCGGTAGCTTGGTCGCGGGGCAGCAGATGACGCGGGCACGGACAGTGCTGGGTCGCGAGCTCGATGGCCGGGCGTCCATGGCGGGCTTGGCTCGGCACGCATGGCGAGCGGACTGTGTCGGGCGAGGCAGGGGTGGAGCGCAATGCGCGACGAGGGCTCGGTCCACGGAGGGCTGAGACTTGGTCCTCGCAGGTGCTGTGCCGGTGCTAGGTCGCCCGGGGCTCCCGCGGCTGTCCATGGCGGATGAAACACGCGCACGGGACGGAGTAGGTGTGGCAACGGGCGGTGTCGCGGAGTGCAGGGCGTGCGACGCGGGGCATCTAGGCTGGGGCAGAGATGCGCCATGTCACGCTTCGAGAGTCGGGGCAGCGGCGGCTTGGGAGCCTGAGCACTCCCGCTCGTCAGGGTTGCATGGGGTTGGGCCAAGAAGCCAGCTAGCTGGACCAAGAAGCTAGGCAGCTAGCGATGTGGGCCGTGACAAGAGCTGAGCGAATGGCAGCGAATGTCATTGCCGCTTTCCCTTAGTATATATACGTATACTAGTGGAATGGCGCGCCTTTGCGTGCCAACATGGAAGCCGATCGGAGGTTCATGACATTACATCTACATAGGTAGAGCATGCATGACAATTATTTTAAATAATTATACATAGCCTAGGGGGAGACACAAATGGCACATCGAAGTCCAAATGGCACAGCAAATAATTGGGATATATTTGGGATTTTAAATAATTGGCATTTTATATCTTTTGTGGAACATTGAAGTCCAAATGGCACAGCAAAGACACGACACATGTAAAGGAGTGCAAAATACAAAACCAAAATATAATGATGGATAAAGGTTTCTCGACGGTACATAGACCTGACAAAGAGTCATTCAGTGCTGAGCCAACCACTAAGAAAAAATACACCAATATAGTTTCAGACAATCCGATAGATATAGAATTTTTATTCCCAAAAATACTTCTCCCGAGAAGAAACACCAGCTCCCCTTCTTCACCAGACCTTCAACTCGTTCATCTAGTTGGTGCGGTTCGTGTGGTGGATCAGGTAATCGGTAGAGAGGGAAAGTAAGTCAGGATTTTAAAATTTGAAGTGCACCTGAGCTGTAGTCAAGTCAGGTAATCGGTAGAGGCAAGTAACCTGTATCTCCACTCGTTGTACCATGACACAACCTTGACGAAGTTACCATTGAAGGCAATGCCAGCCTTAGCATCTTGATGCTAGACCTGTGATTGAGAGGATCACGAAAAAAACATTTTCAGTAAGCTGAAGTCCCCAGCAATTGACTATCTGAACAGAGAATGGCGAAGATTCAATAGGGAAATATAGCACACCTACTGTCATCCTGCAAATCGGTGGAAACATGGTCCTCGTCAACATATACCAGAATGCCCTTGAGGCTACCCTCTGCCTCACCCTTGTGATGATGTTTGTAAGATTAGCATGTATGACCATCAAGAACAATTCAACATTCATCTGCAAGCTGCATTGGGTACAATGTTATTGCACATTAATGCCAGGAAGCAAACTCACTTGATTGCAGCCCTGATCTCATCATAGGTAGCAGACTCCTCAAGCTCAACAGTCAGAACAGCAAAAACATCGACGGTTGGGACACGGAAACTTTCCATTAAGGACAGGAAGCACTTTGCCAACAGACTGCAGGACATCAAGTAGTTGTTAGAAACTAAAGTACACACAAAAAAAAGCATGTTTTTTCAGTCAACTTTCCATTAGGTGCCTGATCCTAAACCAGTCCAAGCATCCATGCAATTGAACAATATGTTCTGGCACTATTAGAGCAGAATTTGAGTCCTTTCATTTGTTCACCAGGATATTTAGAAGCCTAGGCTATGAGGGCAAGCAAATTTCAGGTGACTTTTCATATTCAATTATTATGTGGGAAGTCGTTAAAGCCCCCAACGAAGCATAATATAGTAAACAACAATATAGCTTTTGTCAGAATCAAAATAACAGTAATCAAGCTAAGGGAAAGTACCAGGCCTCTTATGGTTTTATTCCCAGCCAGCAAGCAACGATCTAATGGCAGTGCATGATTTCAGTGTGATCCTGTATTAAATCAGAAACTATGAATATATACAGATGGTAGAAAAAAATCTGCATCACAGAGAAACAATCACTTGCTCAGGTGACTAAACAGAGGAAAGAAATCCTGATGGAGATGATGAAATAAAGCTAGATAGCAGCAGCAATAGTGTAGAGAAAAAGCATCCAGTAATCAACAACCATGTCGTAAGTCATCCTCAAGAGGACCTGGAAATAAATGGATGCACCACCCCCTACGTTTAGACTATTGCACACATGAAACAAACAGAACTCACATGAATATTCACCAGGGAATTCAGATCCAAGCACACAGAAACACTAATTACAGCTATGTTTGTTCACTTGTGACATATACATTTTAGGCCTTATTTGATCTCTACTCTTTGCACACCAGGGCATGGTTCTTGAACCTTTTTTAGAACAAACATAGCATGATGAGAATATTTTCTACTTCTCAAAACAGGATTGTTGTACTAAGCAAATATTTTCTAAGGCTCAAAAACAAAAATAAAAACATGGCTCATTATTGTCAGAGAAAAAGAGGCATCATCTAAGGTGATGGCATCATACTGATTTAGGTAAGCCATGTTCTGTACCATTTGCAATAAACCAAAGGTCAAGCATAAATTTTCTGAAGTGGTACTGAGCCTACTGTACATCTGAGCCTTGCATTATAGAAGAAACAAAATCTTGAATTTAAAGTATAGGAAACCGTATATGCTCGCTGCAAATTATACCTTTTAGGAACCAACACACTGTAAACATATGCACATTTCCCTATAGCTATATGGTTGTCTGAATATTACAATCATAAGAGAATATAGATAAAAAACACAAGCCCACAGACCTGCTAGGCGCAAGTTGTAAAATGCAGTGACACAAAAAAGATGCATAGAGGCTCGATCTCATTTGATTAAGAATTAGAAAAGCGGTACTGACCGTCATCTGTCATAGACAAGGCAACTCAATTTGGAAGTAGATAAAGCAGTAGAGTTCAGATACAAATGGAATCCATGAAGGGTTCTTATCTTTTGAGATAACATGATCTTTTATGATTTGCTAGTTTGTCCTAGATGCTACATCTATGAAACTCAGAGTGAACAAAAATAACAGCCATTATAATGCAAATTATCCATTGAGCAACATATTATATATGCACTATACTAATTACTGTAATATGTTGAACAGACATGGGGTAAATATTCACTGAAGCCATTGAAAAACATGGGAAGTTTCAGAGGAGATGACAGAAGCGAAAAGGGTATAAAAGGATAACACTAAAACACTAAAAAGACCATGTAAGAAAAGTTTTGGATCTGTTCTAGAAGAAAAAGTCATATAGAATAAGCATGAATAAGCATCTTATTTACAGCCTCTCGATTGTTCTTGAAAAAATGAATAGCATAGAAAAAATGAACGAAAACCAGGAATCTGGAACACATACCGATAGAATATTATCCTTTCATCAGGCCTTCTGTTTGTGAAAGCAATCAGTAGCTCCCTATAAACCTTGTCCATGAGTTTTTTTGCTGCATAATTTGGAGTCTAGGTAATAACTATCTATGCTTGACAAAACTACTTAGTTAACAGCACCACAGCGAATAAGTATTACAGCACCAATCGTGGTTCTAATAATATTGCTAGAAATATGAAGACAGGATTGTACCGGGTCAGCTCTGTCATGATGCATCTCAGTGTCCGGCTTATCATCAACTTCTTTCTCAGATTGCACATCCTCTTTAGCAAAACCAGGATGCTCTAATCAATGTAAATGCTTCCTTAGCATAGAAACATGGATCTCCCTCAGGCAAAGGAAAAAGGCAAGAGGAATGAGACACAATTAAAAGAGGTTACCAGATACATCAAACTACAAAAAAACTGGAAAGAAGCGCTTCCATACGCACATAACCTGCATACAAAGAAAAATCAAGCGAGAAATGTCGAAAGAAAATATATAGGCACTGCAAATCACCAGCATTGTATCAAGGATCTTCACCATGGATTTGTATTTAGTAAAACATATTTTTTGCTACCTCTAATGCCTAGCAGTAGGATTAGACCAATAAAGAAGTATTCTTTCTTTTTGTATACAATGGAGGCAGTAAGGTGGAGCTCCTAAATTGCTAATAAAATTTATTGTTTGGAAATAAAATTACATATGACATGGAAGCAAACAATTTAACATGACAAACCTTGGGGGAGTAGCATTAGCTTTATAGCAGGAGGGCATGAAACATACTAACCTGGATCAAGAAAATCAACCACAGTCAGTGTAATTTAAAATGGTGTCAGGTTTATAGAAAGGTAAACGCATTACACCATGTTCAAGTATGAAATTCTAGGAAGCACGACATTGACATATTATGAAATAAACAACCACTTTGAATATTTCTCTTGAAAAAGTGTCAGGTTTGAAGAGGAGATGGAAATCATCATGGGCCAAATAAGAATTAGGGACTTTCGGTAACATGAGACAACCAAGGCATTAGGCATCATGTATAAACCATTCACACAGTACATAAATTATGTCTGTACCTGAGCTGACTGAATCAAAGTGATTTTGTGCAGACATAAGCAATAGTGTGGGCTGTGCACATAACCTGCAGAGGGAAGAATAATAATAGTAGGCACCCAATCATTTTTCGTATGGTAAACACAAGAGGGAAGAATAATAATAGTAAGCAGAAAATGGCATGCCACTCAAATCATTTTTTCAATGCCAAATACGGTTTGTGCAGGGGAAAACAATAACAGTAGGTAATGAGACAACCAGAGGAAAGTAAATTCTCTATCTCATTTTTCATATTTCCATAGAGGTGGAACAAGATGGCCTAATGCATGATTAAAGCTTAACTGATAATCTTGCAAACAAAACAGACTTTGAAAATCTATACCTAGAGTTTCCCTTTATCCAAAAATCATGATATTTACCAAACTGAGAAGCCAAAGGAATGCCCAACAAATTACACACATATGGAAAGTCTATTTAAGCTTTTAAGGTTTTCGAAATCCTCAGACTTAGTTCAGTCCAGAACCTTGTATCGGTTTTTGTATCCTGTTCGAGAGCCATTTTGCAAGAAGACCCAAGGTCTTCGCTTGATAAATAAATATTAGTGGACCTCGAAGAAATGGGTTAAGTACCTTGCATTTTGGTAATACAACTCCATTAAAAAAGGACTATCAGTTTATCGCATATGCTAGAATGATTTCCCTCATCTTTTTAAAGAGGACCCAGGAATGCACAATCATCTCTAACACCCTTCACGTAGACTAAAGGGAAATATAATTTGCTCCAAAAAAGAAGAAAACAAGCAAAGAACACCAAATTCACAGCAGATGATGTCTCAACCTAAGGGTTCATTTGATGTTTGCTGCACTAACTACTAACTATTTGAGTAGTGCGAATTAAATTATAGTATAAAAGGTTGGACCCACTCCTAAAATCAGGAATCACAAAAGTATGAATACAACAACGCAAGCTAGAGCATATAACGTATGCAAGATGTCCTTTGCACATGCAGTACAAAAAAGAAAAACAATCATCATTGCATATGTCTACAGTCTCAGTTCTTGTAGTATCTTACAACAATAATAACCATCATCGCATTTGTCCAATGTCTCAGATCCAGAGCATGAAACAATAAACATCATTGCATATGCATATGTCCAGAAACATAGAGATCCAAGAAAGAAATAGTAATTCAACAGGCACATAAAAGATATGTCCAAAAACTTAGAGATCTAACAAAGAAAAGTGATGCAGCATGCACAGAACCTAAATAGTCAATCAGAGAATTTTTGGGGTGATGTGGATGGCCTCCCTAGGCTGGAAAGATTTGTACCTTACAGTTTCTTAATTAGAGGGATACATGCTAAGATTGTGCATGAAAACATGCTCGATTAAAACTGCAATCATCATAGACATGGACAAATGCTCGATTCAATTAAGCAACAATCATAGACTTGAACATATGCTCAGATTAATTTGTCGGGACCATAGACGTGAACTGATAGGGGATTGCACGATTGAGAATCGGCGTCACCACTTCGCTGAAACCAAGAGCCCAAATAGGGTTTCCCCAGAGCATAGAAAGTTAGGGTTTCCAACGAATAAAGGAGAAGAGGGACAAGGGAGGGTGGTTGTACTCACCGGCTGTCAGAACGACATCGCCGCCGCCGCCGCACCACTCCATCACCAAGGACGACCCCCCTGAGTTCACGCTGCTGCACCGCCGCTGCGCCAAGGCAAGGCCACGGAGCCACCACCGCCCTCCCGCGATGGGGAAGAGAGAGAGAGAGGTGAGAGCCCAACGAGGGAGGACCGAGGAGGAGGAGGAGGAGGAGGGTGGGGGCGCCGCCGCTGAGGGCCGCCCACGAGGGAGGACCGAGAAGGAGAAGGAGGAGGAGGGTGGGGCGCCGCCATTGAGGGGTTTGGCGGCGCCGGGCGGGGCGCCGACCGTCCGTGTCGGGCAAAGGTCGAGGAGAGGGAGAGATCGAGGGAGAGGGAGAGAGATTGACGGGAGGGAGAAAGGAGGCCGGTTTTTTTTTTTGAGAGGGAGGGTCGTGGTATATATTTGATGAGGAGAGGCGGGGTTCTTTTTGCAAAAGTTGCAAAGGGCGGTTAACCGCAAAGTTAGCACCAATTTGGAATTTTCTCTTCTTCTTGGGTGTAGGATGTTGGTTATTACGGGGAGTGAAAAGTAAAAAGTTAAAACTGATTTATTGTATAATTGGAGTTTTTTGGACCGGGATGCGATTTCAAAATAACGTAGGGGCTTTTCTAGAAAAAAAAAATCCTGGCCAATGAAATTTTTAGGGGCGACGTGGATAGCCTCCTTGGGCCGAAAACTTTGGTCTACACGGTTTTTTAATATACGTATGTGTATATACATATATATATATATATATATATACCAAACTAAGGAGAGGGTTTTTCTACTTATAACTCTAACTAAGGGATATCTATCTCCAAGCGGTCGCGATCGGACAAAAAATCCAAACCTTTGTAAACCAACTAAATCTAGTAATTCTTTTCGCAAATATTCCTAACACTTTTAATTAGTGTTGAGTTTGATTTCATAATGAATTAATAGCACTTTGTTTAATTTGTAAATAGGGCAAAAACTAACTCCGCTTCTAAATCAAATTTAGTAAATTCACCCAATGTTGGGATCTAACTTTGATTTCTATTTAAACTTTCGTCCCAAACTTTGAAGATTTCAGGGTACACGGTTCATTTGCAAGAACAAGAGCCGAGATCTTCGACGAAGGTGGCTTCAAGGGTCATTGGCTTCAGCGTAAGGACAATAAAAGTGGAATAGAGAGACGAAGACAAATGACCCAAGCGAAGATAATCTCGGCAGCTTCGCTACAAAATTGCAAGATCATCTTCAAAAGGACAAAAAAACATCGTGGAAGACAAGAATTCATGTCCGAAGCGTCCGCGATGATGAAGAATTTATCTTCGCTGGGAAAGATGCTTTATTGAAGATCGTTTTAGAATTCCCAAAGTAACTTTGTGTAACTACGAAGCCGGGGGACTATAAATACCCCCCGACATCCTTTGTAATCGCCATGTTGAATGACCACTTTGTAAAACCATTTCGTCATCAATAAAGTGTTGAGTTGAGCAATCACCCAACATCTTGGCGCCCACCGCTTGTGTGAGCAACGATCTATCCCACGGCCATCAAGAAATCATGGGAAGACCTCCCAAGAACAAGTCAGCAAAAGCGTTGCCGAGGAAACAACAACAACAGAGAATGAAGTACCAAGAACAAGCGAAGACAATATCTCCAAAGAAATCACTCCTCAAGAAAGTCGAGTGAAGAAGCAAGAAAGTTACAAGAATTAGAAGAAGAACCGATCAAGAAACAAAAAGAGCTCGAGGCTTCCAAAGCCGAAACCGGAGAAAAGACAATGAAACCAAGAATAGAGGAAGTGAAACAAAGTTAAAAAGATTGAATGAAGAGCTCAATGATCAAGACCGTGAAGTAACCATCACAAACGAAGTCAAAACAACTCGAAACAATGAGAAGGCAATAGTCACAATCGATCCAGATTCCCCATTATCGATGAGACTTACAAATGGCAAAATGGCCAAAAGGCTTCAAATTCAACGTCATACCAACATACGAAGGTTTGACAGATCCAAGACAATTCTTGATGAGCTTCGAAGCATTTGTTGGTTGAATCGAGGAGGCGATGATAAAACACTAGCAAAGGCACTTATAATGGCAATGAAAGGGCCAAATCGAAAATGGTACGCTTCGCTCAAGCCAAGATCCCTCAAAAATTGGGAACAACTCGAACAACTCTACTAGTTGATTTCCAAGGGTTTCAACATACAGGGGCCGACAAGTGATGATTTGTTTGACATCAAGCAATACCCAAAAGAGCCAATAATCCAATATTACAAGTGGTTCATTCAAATGAAGACCCAAATTCCGGATGTATCGGGACGAAGTCGCCATCATTGTTTGCAATCGGGGTCTTAGAGCCGGACAATTGTCTTCGCACCTAAAGAGGGAAAGACCAACAACCTGTTGCCCAATTGTATGAAGAATTTCAAAAATATGCAAGATCGACGATTATTTCGAAAGAAGACGAGGAAGAGAATGCACAAAGAAATCAAGCGAAGTCAAACAATCAGTTCAAACCACAAAATTTCGAGCGAAGACCATACCACCATCAATATCAACCGCCACTTCACGTGAACCAAATTAACAATGAGCAGAGCGAAGATAACATTCAGGCACAAAATAACCAAAGAAAAGCCAAAACAACAACGAAACTTCAATAATGACCAAAGAGGAAGTTTCAATCGAGATTTGGAGAAAGAAGGATTCTAAAGCCTGAAGAAATGTATTGCATCATTCATGGCAAAGGGGTCTGGCCACACATCGAAGATGTGCCCAATGGTGAAGAAAAGCATAGAGCAACTACAACAAGAGGGCAAATCGACGGAAAATCAAAGATCAATAAACTTTTTGTCTCAAGCAAGCACTTCGCATAATCAAGCATACTTTGATCCAAGTTACAACCATCAAATGCTACCAGACCACCCCCAATATACAATTGCCAACCACTAGCAATAGCTCCGCCACATTGGGGACAAACACAAAACCTACAACCCGAAGCTTCGTGGCAAACAACACCCCAAATATTCAAAACAATGGCTCACCAAATGTTTCAACAAAGAAGCGAGAGGAAGAATAATGACGATTTGTGGAGGGAACAACATTGAGCACGCAACTAACAACGAGAGAAGAAACTATTTTTGAAGAGTCAACGCAATAACAATGGAGGGACCTTACAAGAGAACAAGATGGTCACACCAACCAATCATCTTCACAGAACAAGACATGAAACTTAAAGACTATCCACACATGGACGCCATGGTCATAGAGGCAAACATTGATGGATGGGATGTTACAAAAATCCTAGTGGATGGAGGAAGATCCGCGGACATACTCTTCGCATCAACACTAGATGCAATGCAAATCAAAAGACAAAATCTGGGAAGAGCGTAATATCCATTAGTTGGTTTCGGTGGCAAAAGGATAAATTCAATTGGAAGAATTGTGCTACCAAGTATCTTTCAAGACACAAAAACAACGCAAGAAACGTAACAAGTAGCGTTTGATGTTGTTGAAATGCATAGCTAGTACAATGCAATATTCTAAGAGGAAGCCTTAACATCTTCGGCCGTGATCAACTATTCTTACTTATGCATGAAAGTTCCAAAGAATCAATGGACCAATATCAATCCACGGGAATCAAACAGAAGCAAGAAACATTGAAAAAGATTCAACTCCAGCTCAAAGAAATGTCTTGGCCATAGAAGAAATCGAAGAAGAAGAAAATATGACAGAAAACGTGAAGTCGCAAAGGAAAGCAAAAACATGTTCCAAGGCGAGAAACTAAAGAAGTTTTGCTAGACCCAATGGCGGCAAAAAAAAAAAGTCATCATCGGCGCCAATCTAGCAAAAGAAGAAGAAGAACAATTGGTAAGATTCTTGAGAAGTAATCAAGACGTCTTTGCATGGTCAGCAAAAAGACCTAGAAGGAGTCAGCAGAGACATTATTGAACATCGCCTAAACATTGACCCAAATGTCGCCGAAGAAACAAAAGCTACGAAAAATCTCCGAAGACGTAACAATGGCCGCGAAAGGAAGTGCAAAGATTACTTGACACAAGAGTTATAAGGGAAGTTCAATTTACAACTTGGTCGGAAAACATTGTGATGGTAAAGAAAAGCAATGGAAAATGGAGAATGTGCATAGATTTCACAGATCTCAACAAAGCTTGCCCTAAAGACAACTTCCCTCTACCAAGAATCGACACATTGGTCGACCAAGCTGCAGAAGTGAAATGCTAAGTTTCCTAGATTGCTTCTCGAGATATCATCAAATCTACATGAAAAAAGAAGATGAAGAAAAGACAAGTTTCATCACACCATTTGGAACTTATTTGCTTCCAAAGAATGGCGAGGGGGCTTTGCAATGCCGGATCAAGCTTCATCGAATGACTTCGGTAACACTTAAAGATCAAATTGGAGACAATTTGCTTGCATATGTGGATGACATAATAGTAAAAAAAAAAGAATCGCGAAGACCACATAAAGGATCCGAAGCAAACATTCAAAAATCTAAGAAAGTCAAATCTAAAACTCAATCCCGAGAAATGTACCTTCGAGTACAAAGGGAAAGATCCTCGGTACGCATAGTCCCAACAAAAGGCATCGACCCAAATCCAGAGAAGATAAAAGCAATCATGCAAACAGAAGTTTCAAAGAACATCAAAGACATCCAAAAACTAACAGGAAGATTGGCTTCGCTGAATAGGTTCATATCAAAGTCAGCAAAAAAGAGCTTCCCAATTTTTCAAGCACTCAAAGGAGCGAAGACAAACTTCACATGGGGAGAAGAGCAACAAAAAGCCTTTGAAGAAATAAAGAAGTATCTCTCAAATCCTTTGACATTAACAACACCAAATGTCGATCAAGAACTACTTCTATACATCTCAAAGATCCGAGAAAGCTGTAAAGCGCAGTCTTGGTACAAGAAAGAGAAAAAATACCATGCGAAGAAACAAGAACCAATCTACTTTGTCTCCGAAGCCCTCTCTGGCTCGAAAATGTTTTACTCAGAAATTGAGAAGATAGCATATGCAAAGACTCATGGCAACAAGAAAGTTGAAGCATTACTTCTTGGCACACAAAGTAAGAATCCCAACAAATCAACCACTCAAGGATGTTCTCCAAAGTTGTAAATCTTCCGAAGACTTGGCAAATGGGCAACTGAAATCTCACAATACTTCATTGAATTTGAGAAAAGAACAAAGAATAAAATCTCAAGTATTGGCGTATTTCATCTCGATTGGACACCAAAGAACAAGTCACGAAGATCAAAAAGATCATCAAGAATGGACTTTGTCTTGCCAAGAATGGACCATGAATTGTGATGGAGCATGGGGCTCCGCAGGGTCGGGTGTGGCAGCAATAATCACCTCGCCATCCGGTGTCAAGATGAAATATGCGGCAAGACTTGAGTTTCGATGCACAAACAACATCGCGGAGTATGAAGCAAAGTTGCTTTGGGGCTTCGCAAAGCAAGAGCAATGGGAATACGTAAAATCTTGATTAAAACCGATTCACAAATTGTGGCGGGACATGTTGAGAAGAATTACAAGGCAAAAGATCCCGAGTTGGCAAAATACCGCAAAACATCGAGATCAAGAAAAACAATTCAAGGATTTACAATGCACGAAGCATTTCAAGAACAAACAATGAAGAGGCGTATGAAATTGCAAAAGCGGCAAACTCAAAAAATAAAATTGCCACCGATGTTTTCTATCAAGTACTCTCGGAATCTTCGATAAGGGCAAAGATTGAAGAACCAAAGTATATCCACATCATTGAGAGCGAAGATTGGAGATCGAAAATAATAGCATTTCTAAAAGGATTCTATGAGCCGAAAGCGGTCCGAAGAAACAAGAATGAAGCACAAAACAAGAAATTACAAACTCATCAACAACCAACTATTCAAGCATGGCATTTGTGAACCGTTACTCAAATGCATTTCAAGCGAAGAGGGCAAGGAATTATTGCAAGAAATACACAATGAGTATGTGGGAATCATGCAGCCCAAGAGCCATAGCAGAAAGGCGTTTAGACAAGGGTTCTATTGGCCAACAAACTCAAAAAAAGATAGTAAGGAAATAGTGAAAACTTGTCACAATTGCCAAATTTCAGCAAACAAGTCAAATGCCCCAAATTTAATCCAATTCAAAGACATTGAACCAACTTGGCCACTTGCAAGATGGGGAATAGACATAATTGGGAAACTCCCTCCACTCAAGGCAATCATCAATATGCGCTTGTTGTAGTTGAGTATTTCACGAAGTGGATAGAAGCGAAGCCAATCACAAACATGTCATCAACGACAATGAAGAAGTTTCTTTGGCAAAACATAATCTGCAGATTCGAGTCCCAAGACACATAACTTTGGATAATGGAACTCAATTTGACAAATAAGACTTCGAAGTTATTGTGAAAGTTTGGGAATACAACTTTGCTTCGCGTCGGTCAAAATACCCACAATCAAATGGAGTTGTCGAAAGAGCAAATGGCATAATATGTGTGGGAATATCAAAAACCTAGTAGGACTTCCGAAAGGAAAATAGGTTGAAGAATTACCAAGGATTGTTCTGAGTCACAATACAACCACAACAAGATCAACGAAGTTTACGCCTTTCAAACTATTATATGGAGACGAAGCAATGACTCCGGAAGAGATACAATTCAAGGCCCAAGGACAAATGTCAAAATAACAAGCGAAGAAGATCAAAAGACAAGCAAAGATTTGCTCGAAGAAGAAAGAAACCAAGCCGTGATGAATCTCGAAAAATATCAAGAAGAAACAAGCAAATGGTACAACAAGAAAGTAGTAAAAAAAGAAATTACAACCGTGAGACTTAGGTGCTCAAAAGGAAAAGGAACGAAGATACCGTGGGAAAATTCCAACAAAAATGGGAAGGACCCTTTGTCATAACAAAATCAAACAGGCAAGAATCTTACCACTTGGAGAACCTCAAGGGAGAAGAGTTAAGCCACAATTGGAACATTAAGGATCTTCGCAAGTATTATCCCTAGATTCTACTTCGTTCAAGTTTTTTGTAAATAAGCAAGCTAGATTCAATTTCTTAGAAGCATCTTTTTAGTTCAATCAAGAGTCTGCACTCTTTTTCCACTCGGGGAAGCCCTTCGCGAGGGGTGAGTGGTTTTTTAACGAGGCAGACTCTATTGTAAATTCTCATATCAAATATAAATGAGAAAGTAGTTCCCCAGATTGTGCACTCTTTACCATTCTTTAGTTTACTACAAAGCGAAAAGCAAAATGCTTTAACATCGGCTAAAAGTTTTCACGAAACAATTAGCGGGTAAGTATAATTTAAGTACAAAACTAAAATTATTACCTACAAAATTCTCTAAGGAGAATGTTTGGCTTCAAATCGAAGTCTCCGCTCCCACTTCGCGAAAAAAAGAAGGGGCGGCGTTTTCAAAATTCTCTAAGGAGAATGTTTGGCTTCAAATCGAAGTCTCCGCTCCCACTTCGCAAAAAGAAGGGGACGACGTTTTCAAAATTCTCTAAGGAGAATGTTTGGCTTCAAATCGAAGTCTCCGCTCCCATTTCGCAAAAAAGAAGGGGATGACGTTTTCAAAATTCTCTAAGGAGAATATTTGGCTACAAATAAAAGTCTCCGCTCCCACTTCGCAAAAAAAGAAGGGGACGATGTTTTCAAAATCCTCTAAGGAGAATGTTTGGCTTCAAATCAAAGACTCCCCCAACTTCGCATAAAAAAATATAATAATGTTGCTCCAAGTAAAAATCTCCATTATTGCTCCATACTTACAAAGAGACAAAGTTTACATAAAAAGATATTAATACATTTCACAAAGCATTTATTCGAGTTTACATACAACACGAATACAAAAAGTTTAAACGCTCAAAATTTTTTTTAAGCAACACTAGTTGTTTGCCTCACTTAAGATATCTTCAACAACTTCATTTATTATCTTATCCGCCGTATCTTGAATATATCCCCAAAGATAAAACTTGGGGGGACGCACTTGAGCACGATGACCGAAAGAGAATATGTGTCTCAAGAATCAAAGAAAAGACAAGGAAAGAACAAAAATAAAAACTTGGGCAACACAAATGTTACCCATCCAATAGTACTAAAATCGACAACCCTAGGCATCCTATAAGAATCCTTCGCTTCGATTTCCCAAGGCATCTATCCACAAATCCGCCAATATCAGCACTACCGTAAGCCTCCAAAAAATTACAAGTCTCAAAAACAAAATTGTCCTTTGCAATCATAAGAGGCAAAAGCGGGTGCAATATCACCCGCACAGCTTCGCCGAGGAACCCGCGTAGGATATTCCAAAGTCAAAAACCAAAGACAAAGATCATCAACATAATTTAACCGCGAATAATAATAACTTCGGGCTTCATAAAACATAAGTTTAAGCAACACCACGTGAGCTATTAAGCTTAAAACAGAATTTACAACACTATTTGCCAAACAAGTTTTGTTTCTCCTCTCAAAACACTCAAAATAAAAAACTAGTCTACGAAGACTAATCCCTTCGCTCACCGACATTTTTTCTATTCCTCTCCTCCTCCTCAAGAGCCCTCTTTTCTTCTTCTTCATGCAATTTCTTCAAAGCCTCCTCTTCCCGTAAGATATCGAGTTCAATCTATTAAAAAGACAAGTCGAATGCAAAACAAACCTTCAAGTTCATCTAAAACCAAACATAATAAAAATAGACAAACAATACCTTCTTCAAACTTCCCTTTAACCTTCTCAAGGCGTTGATCTCGACCATACTTGCACCAATACTCATTAAAAAAACTTCTTGCAAAGAATGTGAGTACGGGTAGAAATCTTGTTGATCGAATCACCGGAAATTTGAAGTTGGGATCGGGTCTCATACAATGGATCACCTAAGCTTCTTTCATAAGATCTTGCGAAGAGCTCGAGTTGAATACATCACACTCGTATCGAAGCAGTCTGAATAACAACCCCGAGATCCTCATATTGCCGGCATAACCAACTGAAAAATGGATCATACTCTCCAAGTTCCCAACAAGGGTCCTCAGGAGTAGCGCCCCACTTTTCGTATGAAACCTTGCACAACTCCCACATTCTGGTAAATTTCCTATGCAACATTTGATCCATTTCCACACTCTTCTTCTCAAGATACTCCTTCTCTTTGACAAGATTAGCAATGGTAGTCTTCGCGACCTCAAGTTGCTGATCCTTCTCCTTAATAGCATCGGAGGCACCATGATACAACCGATCAAGCCTATGCCACTCATCAACGGCGTCACCCCTTTCCTTCTCTTTTTAGCTGCAAGTTGGGATTTCAAAGATTCAATCTCCCCAAAAGTGACTTCTCTCGAGCGGAAAGGCAAAGTGGCACTGTCTTCAAGAGATTTCCTAAGGCCACGCTGAACAAGAGCGCCCTGTAAATAGGATAAGAAAATTAGCCAGAAATAAGACACAAACAGTCGACTTCGCATGAAAGAAAAAAGAAAAGAAAGATATATACCTTATACATCAAATTCAGACCAGCATCAACTAACTCAAGAGGGTTCATCTTCGCCAACTCGCCCTCAGCATCAGGAACCGAGAAAGCATCATCGATACATTTAGATAGTTGCTTCTCTGGTTTCCTTGGAAGGACACGAGCTTGTCTATCCCAACTCCAACAAATTTATAAGAATCCAAATTGACACCACTCTCAAAACAAACTTCAAAGTATTATCAATAGATTTTGAAATAGCTTCAAAAGTAAGCTCCGGTGCATCAACAACTACTTGCGGAGTTAGATGATCTCCAAGCACATCCTTCATGGATCCAACATCAATAGTTTTCTCTTTGGATGAGGTCGCAGCATCAGGGAAAAAGTGAGCTAAAACAAATAAAAGAAGAAGAATCAGAAAAAAGAGAGGATTTCAATCTAAAAAACAAGCGAAGCTAAGAACACTTACAAACTTTCTCACCCACCTTCAAGGGGCAAGGAATCTTCTCCTGAGCCTCAACATTCACCAATGACTCCGACAACCGGCTTCGCTGGTCAAGCTCAGCCTCTTCATCTTCAATGTCAGATAAGTCATCAAAAGAAACACCAATAGTCCTTGTTCCTTTTCTATGAAGTTTTTCCTTTACAAACTTCACAGCATCACGAGCCTTTTCGCTCAAAGTTTGTTCTACAAAAGAAGCAGTCAAAACAAAGAAATAACAAATTTTCAAGGAAAGAAAGAAGAACAAAGAAGCACAAAGATAAATACCAACAATATCTTAGCCCTCCACGGCAAACCGATTTCCCAACGAAATTTCGAAAAACCTTTGCGGGCTCAAAGCAAAGCCATGTCGACCTCGTTGCGGCATCGGCCTCCTCATTCCTCTCAAGCACCTCATCGGTGTCGAAGTGAGGAAGGATTCTCTGTGTTCACTAACAAGTGACTCATGTGAATATTTCTAGCTAACTTAGCTAATTCTAGAGAATCATGGTCATCACATGAAGCAGAAGTTGTGACACTCAGCTACGCTGCAAAATCAGGAGTTGGATCCCTAAGTCTAGGTGAAAGAGGAGATCAAGCATCAGAGGGCGGCTTCCATCGCACCCGACATCGGCGTTAGCATCTTCAACGGCATTGCCCGAAGCCGCCAAATTCGCTAAGACCCAAAATTTTGTAAGTAGCCCGCGAGAGGAGTAAGCAAAGTCGGTGTCAAACCGGTAGGAGCAAAAGTTTTACAAATTTCCCTCACCTCCAAATCTTGAACAAGAATATCAGCATTTGAGCCATCAACTTCATTTGTCGACAAGTCTAAGTTATCAAGCGCACCAGCCACCACCTTCTTGGCCTTCTTCTTCCGAGGTTTGTCAACAACGGCTTTTCATTTGGTGTCTTCGTTGAGGTAGACGGCTTCGCCTTATCACTTCGCTTCCTCTTCAAATCTTTTTCAACCTCTTTCTTATCTTTTTTATCCTTCTTACGAGCGTAAGGGAGGTGAGCGAATCTTATAAGTTATGTTGGCCAAATCAAAAATACGATTTAACCTAACATAATCTTCGCCAATGATATCATCTATCAACTTCCTTTACGTATGGAGATACTTTCCAAGTAAATCCACGGCTCGCTCTCAACACCAAACAAATTCTTCCTCACTTTTAAACCGCGAAGGCATCACGGTATCTCTCGTCCGAAAATATAACCCTTATCTCTAATTTTCTTCGCATGATAGCGAAGAAAATCCCAGCCAAGCCGGTGGCGGACACCAGCCGCCGGTACTCTTCAACAAGATCTCCGGGTTGATCTGTTGAGAAACAACCCTCTTAAAAGCCTTCAAACACTCAGAGCAACTTTTTGACTTAGAAGGTTCTGGCTTACAAATAAAACGCTCTCTGTGCATACGCGAAGCCAACAGGTAAACCTTAACAACCCCTTTTTTGCCACGGTTCTCTTCAACCATAGGGACCTTGTGGTAAAACCAGTAGTCATACCAGCCATCTGCCCACTTGTTCTTCGAGGCAGGGGAAATCTATTTCTGTCCTCGGGTAGTTTTGAAACTGCAGCATCCAAAGTAAAGCTTCACAGTGCGCTGATCAATTTTTCTGGAACGAAACTGTGTATGCAGTTCATACAAAGTACAAAAAGCATCTATGTCTGGCTTCGCTTCTTGACTTCGCACAGCCCACAAGAAAACTGAAAATTTGACTATTGCATTAGGTGTAAGATGGTGCATTTCAATATTGTACCTCTTGAAAACTTCTTCTAAGAAATTTTGGGAGGCATGCGAAGACCCGGTGTGAATAAATCTCTGAAGACTACACATTCATCGGGTTTTGGATTCAGAGTTTTCTCATCCGGCTCCGCCGGCCTGTATTAACCCTCCCTCAGAATCCCACTTTTCACCATCCTCTGAAACTCTGACTGAGTCATTTTGCTACGACCAAATACTAAAGAAATTTCATCATTAGGCGGCGATTCCGACTACGAAGACACTTCGCTTAAACCTTCGTCGCCGAATTTTCATTCTCTCGATTTTGAGATGATGGCTCCTCAATCTCTTCCTCTTGAGACACAACAAGATCTTCGTTATCATTCGCCATCTTAAAGCATAAGAAAAATAAGATTCGAAAAACATAAAAAGAAGAAAAGAAGAAATTAATAAGAACTCACTTCGAAGGAAGGCATACGACAAAACAAGAACTGTAAGGCTTCCGCGAAACTTCGACTTCGCAAAGAAATTTAAACTTAGCATCACGAAATTTTTTTTCAAAAAGGTGGCCCCTCTTCGAAAAGATGAAGAAAATGGAGGGGGTCCTTCGCTATTTATAGCCCCTTCGGTCAAACGGTCAAACTAGCCGTTTAAAAAAATAATATCAAAAATCAATCAATCATACAAACAAATCTAGCGAAGATGTCCACAAAGACAAAATCAAAATCAAAATCCAAAATCCAACTTCAAAGTCCGGGACGACGTTTTGACCGAAACAAAGTTTTTAGAAAAACTTGTGATTCGTGGGTTTCATGCCTTTGAAGTCGGCCTTCGCACTACTACTAATACCTTCTATAGGGGTGGCTCATTTCTTTGCAAAGGGGGCGATTTTTGAAACCGCCCTAACTCTCCGTTCCTACAAGTGGCATCACTTTGTAGGGGCGGTTTCCGAGCCGCCCCTATCAGAAATCCTTGTAGGGGCGGCTAATAAGACCAACCGCCCCTACTATGGCTTTCATTAGGGGCGGCTCAATATAAAACCGCCCCTACTCAAGAAATCTTGTAGGGGCGGTTGTTTCTAAAACCGCCCCTAAAAGGAAAAAAAAAGGGGCGGTTTAATCTAAAACCGCCCCTAAACCGGATTTGGCGCCAAAAAAAAAAAATTCAAAACTGAAATATTTATACCCGCCTCTATAAACATCTATAATTCACAATTCTCACAATATATGTACATATTATATTTAATAAACATCTATAATTCACAATTCTCACAATATATATACATATTATATTCAATAAACATCTATAATTCACATAACTCACAAAGTATCATCTCCATTACTCAATCTTACAATAAACATTCATTATTCACATAAGTTACAAGTTCAATCTCATCTCTTAGTTCACCTCCCTATTGCTAGCCTTTCCCACTCCACGAAAATGTTGAAGTTGTGGATTCTTACGCAACTTCGGAAGTACGATCAAGGTAGCAACCTTTTGGATGTATAGCATGATCTAATATGAAGTCACAAAAGGCTAGCCACGAGTTCCAAGAGGTCATCATCTCGGTAAGGGTCCCCTTTTGTCCCTACACGGCGTCTCGCCTACACAATTAGGAGATAATAAAAAAAGTTATCCTATATATAGAAACACATAGTGAGCATATACATAGAGAAAAGGAAATGAGCATATATACCAAGTCCGGGTGTCTCCAGTGCGAAAGGTCATTACTCATCGCCATGCATACGTAATATCCACGATGAACACTTCCGGGCTTTTGCTTGGCACACTTGTGTATATAAAATTGTTAGCAAATGCATTTGAGATTATGCAAGATCTGAGGTAGGTCATACTTACACAAGTATCTGTTTTTGACGCACAGCTCACCCTTCATTTTGGCAAAATGTCTTCCATTCAACTTTTTTAACATACCAACGGTATGCCCCGTTGAAATTGATATTCACAAATACGACATGTTAGTATGTGACAAAAAAAAAAAGTTAGGAGGATATATTGAATCATATAAGAGGATTGTCGTTATTTATACGATTTGAGAATCGCTATGAGGTCGGAATAATGTGTGGCGAGTGTGCGGTGAATCCAAAACCCACGCGACGCCGATCCCGACATCGACACATATAGCGATCCGATGGGTTATTGCATAAATTCAATCGAGAGGAAAACGTTAAGCTCATTTGCGTATAATATGTATTAACCAACCTTTATATACAGATTGAACTTACCCGAAGTGGTATGGTAGCCATATACTATGATTGTTTTTCGAGATTTTTTGAAAGACACGACTAAGTATGCCGCCATGTTAATGGCGCGTCCTTCATTGCCTTCGACGGATTTTCTCTTTTCCTCCTCCACGGTCGATCCACCCGCTAAGTATTTGCTATCCGGTTTCCATTGGTTAGGAAATGCAAAGCGTGTTTGTGCTATTTGTCGAGGATCCATGTATGCATTTTTCGGACTTGGAACCTTGTTTTTGCAAGGTGCGCTTGCATACTAAAAAGAGATCGATTAGGTTAGTTACAACGTTATCAAAATATCGCAATCATACCATATTAAGAGAGAAAAGGACTTACATGCATTAGATGTGAACTAGATTAATGTCCATTTCACCGGTGATACAATGTATGCATGTCGTCGAAAGTGAAGGCAATCTCACCACCAGTCCACGAGAAGGTTATCGGGGTAGTGGAGTGTTATCTCGGTTATGTTGTACGTCCTCCTCGGATACCAACAAGTACCAATCATGAAACTTTTTCATTCCACGCGGCATCATCTTCGCATGACATCGTTTGGTAGGAATATCTTGCCTCTTTCATAATTTTTCGGGGCGGTTCCTTGACCATCCGATTCTTCCAACATCGGGATACTTTTTTGGCCGGAAAGTGATTGGTGGCCCGAAGGGTCGAAAGTCTGTCTGCTACTTCTTTGACTTGGTTACGTGGCTTGAACCGATCATGGGCGAACCACACGGACACCAACGAGGCGTCCTTCATCGGCACAAAGACGGGCCTGCAATGGATTGGATACTTTTTCCTAAGCTCCGACTCCTCCCAAAAATCCTCGATGCCATAACTTGTTCGATGCGAAAGGCCCTGGCGGAAGCCGCATGTCCGGAATTTCTTTGCTTCTCTTTACCCCGGTTTCTTTCGGAGGCACCTCTGTTTTTCTTTCGGGAGGCACCTCTGTTTCTTTTTCGAGGCACCTCCGTTTCAACCGGAGTTTCTTTTGAAGGCACCTCGCTCGTAGGGCGTGGAGAAGAGTGTGGCATCTCGGGCATTTGTCGGTCCGCGAGGAGGGGAGTGTGGCATCTCGGGCATTTCTTCGTCACGTGTTGGTGAAAGTATCTCCCCCTCCTCGTAACTCCTTCTAGCCGTGGAAAATTGGGTGGGGAGGCGAACAACCGATTATCACGATGTCTCGTTTGTGCTAGAGGATGAACTGTCGAATGCATTGCCCGAGTTTGGACACTCCCTCGAGTCGGGTGGTCAAGGTCATAATCCATGTAATGGGGCTCCACGCTATGCACCTCGACCTAGTGTAGTCTGCCGGGGATAGGCTTACCGTGCCACCCGCCCCCCGGGGGGATGTGCCACACCCGTTCGCGGCAAGCTTGACAACTTGAGCCCTTCCGGCGAGAACCACACATTGGCAACTAGTTGGTTCCGTATGCGATCGACGGGCTACGGTTGTGCTGCGGTGGAACCTTGGCGGCTAGGAACTTCCGGAGGGCTCCCGACTCTTTGCAAGTTGGGCGGCGGGTTCGCAGACAGCCCTCTTTCCTCGGCGCCTTCGCTACCATGGCCATGGCCCCGTGCTTTCAAGTTCCGGCGCTTCGGTCTCTACCATGCTTCTTGTATGTGTCTTTGGTCCTCTTCAAAGCCATGTCTCCGGGTTGTTCTTTTCCCTATGCCCCCGGTGCGCCCGGGGTGCTCGGCGTTTTTCAAGGCAAGTGTCAACTCGTCCTTCTCTCTGGAAGGTTTGAATGAGCCCTTCTCCTTTCCTTGACCGTATTCCAATATCTTTGATACTACCTCTTGAGTCTCCGATTTGTCAAACTTAAGGGAAGAACCGGACGATCGCGGTGCTCTGGCATGTATCAATTCCTTGGCCAGTATCCCCAAATTCGCGCGGGAATCCCACCTTCCGCCTCTTCGTCCCTCTTCCTGAAAAGTCTTTTTTCTCACACCAAAGTATCCACCGGAACCTAAATGGGTAGGGTGTATGTTCTTCTTCGCTAGCTCGCTGTTACGGGCACTGAGGGCCAATGCTTCCGCCGTAGTCTTTTGAGCCACTAGGTCGTCCCATTGACTCTGAGTTATGTTCCCACGTAAAAATCTAGGTTTTTTTAGCCATTTTTGGATTGACTGTATTTTTCTACGTGACGCGGGTGACCAAATATGGTGATTTACACTTTGAAAACAAAATAATCCCGCACCGTCCTCCACAAGTTGTGCCTCCTAGGGCACAAGGTACCTATCGGCAAAGTTTGGCACCGTTTGGGTCTTTTCGGGGTGGTCGTAGTTCAACATACATTTACCGGGAGAATTCGCGGTAATTGAAATAATTAGAGAAAAGTACCAAACAATTCTGAGAAAATTCTCAAACTTGGCGGTGCCTTCACACATGCCATGTAGACACCTCGAGAAAAAAGTTTGAGGCCGATAGCACACCGCAAAAAGCGCACCGGCCACACAACCATGTGAAACCTAAGTGTAAGGATAGGCTTCGTGAGAGGTTGAGTATACCACTTTGTGAAGCACGTCTCGCTCCGCCTAACTTCGAAACTTCCTCAAATTTTTTTTTGTGGTCACTTACACCCAAAATATGGCCCCCACGCAAAAATCTAGGTTTTTTTTAGCCATTTTTTGATTTATTTGTATTTTTCTACGTGACACGGGCGACCAAATATGGTGATTTACACTTTGAAAACAAAATAATCCCGCACCGTCCTCCACAAGTTGTGCCTCCTAGGGCACAAGGGACCTATCGACAAAGTTTGGCACCGTTTGGTCTTTTTAGGGGTGGTCGTAGTTCAACATACATTTACTGGAGAATTCGCGCGGTAATTGAAATAATTAGAGAAAAGTACCAAACAATTCTGAGAAAATTCTCAAACTTGGCGGTGCCTTCACACATGCTATGTAGACGCCTCTCGAAAAAAGTTTGAGGCCAATAGCACACTTTAAAGCGCACCGGCCACACAACCATGTGAAACCTAAGTGTAAGGATAGGCTTCGTGAGAGGTTGAGTATACCACAGCGTGAAGCACGCTCGCTCCCGCCTAACTTCGAAACTTCCTCAAATTTTTTTTTTTTGTGGTCACTTACACCCAAAATATGGCCCCATGCAAAATCCTAGGTTTTTTTAGCCATTTTTGGATTTACTTGTATTTTTCTACGTGGCCACGTGTGACCAAATATGGGTATTTACACTTTGAAAACAAAATAATCCCGCACCGTCCTCCACAAGTTGTGCCTCCTAGGGCACAAGGGACCTATCGGCAAAGTTTGGCACCATTTCGGTCTTTTCTGGGGTGGTCGTAGTTCAACATACATTTACCGGAGAATTCAGCGGTAATTGAAATAATTAGAGAAAAGTACCAAACAATTACAGAAAATTCTCAAACTTGGCGGTTGCCTTCACACATGCCATGTAGACGCCTCGAGAAAAAAGTTTGACTCTTATATGAATAAAGGTAGTCTCACACATACATAAAGGTAGTCTCACACATACATAAATGTAGTCTCACTCATACATCGATACATTTTTGAAAACACACATATAACAACTAGCTAACTCCCCGTGACCTCTTTCCCTTGACTCCTTTTCGCTCCCATGGCAATATGTCTTTGGGTAACTTCTTCTCAACAACCTGGATCTTGTTTGGAAAGTCTGTGAATAACTGTATTTCAAAGCATAACCATTGTGCTCGTCAACGTCAACATCCTCGATGCCATCAACTCCGATAATGCGTTGTTTCCTAGGGACAACGACATGCTTGATTTTCGTCCTCTTTGGCTTGTCAGGATCGATCGGGTAGGGTAAATAGAAAACTTGTGCTACATCCGAGCGGCGACCCATGGGTCCCGTTGGTGGCCTAAATCACCGAGGTCAACGACTTTCAACCCGATCTCGTTCAGTTCGTGTTGTTTCATCTAGCGACATTTGAACACGGGCACCTGCACTTCCATTCCATAGTCAATTTCCCATATTTCTTCAATGATGCCAAAGTATGTGATCGTTCGGTTTTTGTCGTTGATAGCTTGTACTCGAACCCCGCTATTTTGATTCACACATTTACTATCCTTCACATGGGTATAGAATGTGTACCCATTAATGTCGTATGCTTGCCACGTGGTGACTTGTCTCGATGGCCCTAATGCTAACCTGTTCTTGGTAATATCATCCCTGGTTTCCCCAGACGGTATGTTTTGGTCCTTCAACCATGAAGTTAATTGTTCCCCTGTCTTTGTTTATGACCCGGTCATCCGAGCGGCCATTCCTCTGCTCCTGAATGAGAGCCAAGTGGTAATCAACGTACGGTCGCATAAGCGTTGAACTCTTACACACACTGTAATGCGCCTGACTCACTTGTTTGTATTCTTGGTCAACGAATACTTTCCTCCCGCTGATGCCTTTCCCAGCTATCCTACCCGTATGACGTGAATCGCGTTTACCAATCCCTCTCTGTACTTTTAGCCACTCTTGACAAAGACTCGGCGACTTCTTGATATTGTAACCCTCAATCATGGAGCCCTCTAGATATGCTCGATTATGCACGAATCGAGTTAGAATCGACATGCATCGCTCAATGCACCACATTTCATGCAAGTAGCAAGGGCCCAGTGCCTCTATCTGATGAACCATGTGAAGCATGAGATGTGGCATTATATCGAAATAAGCAGGAGGCATACATATCTCTAGCTGGTTTTGGGTCTCCACCGCGAAATCATGTAGTTCAGCAAGCTCTTTCCTGTTAATCGTCTTCTGGGATATCTTCGAAAAGAAGTAGCACATGCGAGTGATGGCCATTTTCAAGAATTCCGGCTTTATAACCCTGATCACAATAGGTAGGAACACCGTCAGCATTACATGACAATCATGAGCCTTGCAGTGTGTTATTGATAGGTCCTTCATGGACACTAGCTTCTTGATGTTCGCTGAAAACCCAGTCGGAACTTTGATCGCCTTTAGGTAAGCGCATATAGCCCTTCTCTCTTCTAGGGTCAAGTTGAAGCTAGCCGCGGGCGGTGTATTTTCCATTCTTCGAAGTGACGGGTGAAGCTCGGGCTTCACATTTAGTCGCACCATGTCTTTTCGTGAATTTAGACCATCCTTCGAATTATTCGTCCATCAACGGACCCATGGTACTTTGAAAGACATTTTTCTTCAAGTGCATAGAATCAATTGCATGGGGAACCTCGAACTCGGCCAATATTCGAGATACCGAAAGAAGATGGATTGTTTCTTGAAAGGTACGCCTTCGATAGGAGGTGTACTTCGATCTCTGTTCATCCCATCTAGATTCTCCTTTCCGTAGACAATGTGCAAGTTTTTCACCATTACGAACACATGTTGTCCATAGTGACGTCTCTCCGGAGGGTCTTGATCTCTACAAAGTGTTGTTGAACCGGTGTTTTGTATTTCACGCCGGTACTTGTGATTTGTCTTTAAGTGGCGTCGATTGCCCAAGTAAACCACCTTTTTGGATGCATTTAGATACACCCATATAGTACCATCCAAGGTGACCACGCATCCAATCTTCCCTTTGATCGTCGGACAAAGCAAACATCGCGGGATAGTCGTTGATAGAAACAATGATTATGGCTCGACATAAGAACTGCTCCTTTTGGAACGCATCATACATCGCACCCCTTCCTTCCATAGTTTATAGAATTCTTGCAACACAGGCTCAATAAACACGTCAATGTCAATGCACGGGTTGTTTCGGACCCGAGATGAGAACGAAGGAAAAGGTACTTTCGCGGTTTGGCACAACCACGTTGGGATGTTGTACATTGTCAAGATCACTAGCCAAGTGCTATGGTCAGTCATCCTCTCATTGAAGGGATTCACTCCATCGGTGCTTAACCCAAACCGTACATTCCTCGGGTCTTGAGCGAAGTCTTTGTGATTATTATCAAAGTTTTGCCACCGAGTACCATCGGCCGGGTGTGCAATCTTATCATCATCTATCTTGCGCTCATCTTGCCACCATGTCATCATTGCGGCTTCTTTGGGGTTTAGGAAGATTCGCCTCAAGCGATTCGGGTCCTTTGGCGGTACCACATTACCAAGGCGGAACTCTTCTCTACGCGGATCAATTCCTAACGGGTGTCCTTTTCGAGATTAGAATCACACCGGCTTTTTCCCACCCTTCTTCCTCTTGTTTCCAATGGAGGTCTCGTCCCCATTGTATAGATTGTTGTTCTTGTACCGACTAGCTCCGCACCTAGGACATTTATCCAAATTTTTGAACGTGTCACCACGAAAAAGGATACAATGGTTCGGGCATGCATGGATCTTTTCAACACTCATTGTCAATGGACTTATAACCTTTTTTTTGCTTGGTAGGTATTCACTGGTGCTGAGTTTGGTTGTGGCAGCAACGATGACAAGAGACGCAAAGCGGATCATTGAAACTACAATCCGACCAACCGTACTTAGCCTTCAAGATCAACGGCTCAAGCACAAAACGTAGTAGCGTCGGTGTGTCGGACAACCTTTTTC
Organism: Hyparrhenia diplandra; assembly: GCA_015847255.1. Lineage (NCBI taxonomy): Eukaryota > Viridiplantae > Streptophyta > Magnoliopsida > Poales > Poaceae > Hyparrhenia > Hyparrhenia diplandra. Next base: position 77,857 of record JADLZK010001899.1, on the reverse strand, counting down.
AACACCATACGCGGTTTCCTTCGATCTCTCTCACTCTCTCTAGGTTCTCTATACCTTTCACGCCGTTCCACAATATTTCGGTCCAAGGGCATTAAGCATGTCGTCCAAATAATCATCGTCATCTTCATCCCCTTCACGTGCTCACGACATTATCATCAACATCACCTTTGCCCGTACCATCGGCGACATTTGTGTCCATACCATGCCAACCATCATCATCAGCGTAGTTGACTATCATGCTCGGGGTTCCTTTTATTTTGAAGCTTATCTACACACCGAGAGAAGCGCTCTAGGGTTTCGGGGTCATCTCCTAGATTTTGAAGTCGACGTCTTCACCAACATAATTTTCACCGTGATGAATCCGCATCGTAATCTGCAACAAATCCTCGTGTAATCAAATGTTGTCCGATGGTCTTCACATCTCTATATGCTATCTCGTTCTTGCAATCACGGCACGGACATATTATGATATCCTCTTTCAATGTCTTCGCATGATTCTCGGCGGCTTCAATAAATTTATCCACCTCGTCCACGAAAACCATCCTTCCACCTTAACGCGTGCTGTTGGTAAAAAGTTAAGGCCCACGTAAATATTTATGATTTGTATAATCCGCAAGCGCCGCGGATACCGGGGTGAGCACTTCACCCGGGGAGATAGGTTTCAAATATCGTATCCACAAGGAGAAAGGTTTATGAATAGTGAAGATATAACTAAGGCCGGAGAATCTCAACAATGAAGGAAGTTGATAAATCTTTTAAGAAGACGGCTATGGTTGTCCGGTTGATATTCTTGTAAGGCTTGTGAATATATCTTATGGGAACTTTATTCAAGGAGAAAGACACTAGCAAAGAGTGCAAACTCCTAGCAAATAGGTTCTACCGAGGCCTATCCAACGGGATGTGGACTACAAAGAATTAACGTAGCTATAAGTCACCTACGTTAGTTACCACGATTCCTAAGGTAGGGTGTATCTACGGGCTATCTAGTCTAAGCACCACGCTCACACTAGGGGTAGCAACTCCAATCCAAGAGCGACAAGAATCGAAGTACTCTAAAAGAGTCGCAAACCACAAGAATAATATAAACAAGTAAACTTACTCAAATAAGAAGTCGATCCACCGTAGTTGTCTTAGGAACAAGCTCCAAAGGAGGCTTGGTCCCGGAGGTACAAGCGAAGAGGAGACACCGGACGGTTCGGAGCTTCCCCTTTACTTCTCCTTCCACTCAATATCTATCTTTCGAACAAGACTAGATTTAGCTACTCTCAAAGGGAGCTATGAACTAGTCTCTCAACTTGCTAATCTTCTCTCTCAACTAGATCTAGAGCTCTTCTAATTAGAAGCTAGGGCATAGGTCGTTGATCGCCGAAATGATGGGGTAATGAACTAATGAACCATCATTGCTTACGGCGGGGGCCGGGGCATGCTTATATAGGCGACGATGAACCATAGCCCTTGGATGAAACCGACCTTGATGGATGGATGAGATTGATCCTCAATGGCGGTTATGTACCGACCTTGAATAGGAGGTCGATGGGGGGCCCCACAGGCGCCGCCACCGGGGGGCTCAAGTGGGCCGCCGCGTCCCTCGATGTGTGGGCCCGACCACAGTCCCGGCGGCTTCGAGTCTTCTAGGGTCTTCTTACGTGGGTTTCAAGTTGGGTTGCTTCACGGTCACGTCCTTTCATCGTATGGGGTGCAAACTTTTGAGCTTTTTCCCGTGAATCCACGAAAAACATATAATTCACCAAAACTCGTGGAAATTGTTAGTAAAGCCCCTAGTTCTACATAAATATTTATTTATACCCTTATTTCAGTTTTAATTGAGCTATAAAAGATATACTATAAGATGTGTCAACAAGCTCCCCCACACTTAGGCTTTTACTCGTCTCGAGAAAAGGATGGATATAGCCAAGTCGTAAGTCAAGACATAAATCAATCTCATGGTCTTATTTATTTGCGGGATTCATCGTATCTTACCAAGAATTCTGAGGAGTTGGAGAACGAATAGATGATATAGAGTACCTTTTTCTCTTTATCGAGCCATGGAGATTTTGTAATGATTTTTGAAAAGAAACATAGCTTACCATCCTCCTTTGTGGTACTCTGAATCACTTTCGGTATATTTGTATGTGGCATTTCTGGATCCTCACAAGGCACTTGTAATCAATGCCCCTTAAAAAAAAAACATCCTATTTCTACTAAAGCTTTATCCGAAGTTTCGGTATGTCAAGGATGTAGCATACTTACCTTGCATATATTTGCAATATCAAGGCCGGATCCGAGGAGAGACATTCTCAAGATGTGCAAATGTGTTTAATTTTCTAATTCTACTATGCTTTTTGTAGAGTCTCTCTTCTTGAAAGATGGATACTATGCAAGCAAGGTCATGGGCTATTTTTATTTCTTTCTCTTTTTTTTTTTTTTGGAGAGGTGGGCTCTGCTCGCCCTAGACTTTTGCCTTTTATTTCCTCTCTTAAGAGATGTGGGTTCTACTCACCCTTGGACACTTGTCCATTCTTCATCTCTTAATATTATCTCTTTATATACTCTCTCTGTCTTTTTCAATACTTTTGCATAGCCCATGCCTTATCTCACATTTGTATCAACACTTTTAATATGGAGAGATCAAAACTTGGAGCATATAAAAGCAACATAAATAATTGAGTGTACGTGTTCTTGATAGCTAGTCTCTCAACTTGGATCACGAGGACTTGACAAAGCTCAATGCAAAACAAGTAGCTTATGGCTAGTTTTTTTTTTAAACAAGCATGGCTTTGGTAGGATGATTACCATAAAGAGGAGGTATAGCTATCATTTTTAATATTTTTGAAATAAATTCTCCAAAGTGGACAAGATATCAAGATTCGTGCTCTCACCAATCTTCTATCTCATGTTCTACAACAACTCTAAGTATCTTGGGATATTATTTTGCTTTTAAACTTTTATCAACTTAGTTAGACCATGAAAAAATTATGTGAGTCCAACTTGAACTAAGCATATCAATCTTTTTCTATTTATATTTATTTATTAGATATCGAGAGATCTTTCGGTATTTTGTGAAACGGAAAACAAAAATCACATAGTTAAAAAGATCGGAGAACAAACCGACACGTGGGGCGAAGGGGAGGCTGAGGTGGTGACGTGGCGGCGGCGCCGCCGCCCCAATCAGCGGCCACGTGGGTCCCACCGGGCCCACGGCGATCTTCGTCGTGCGTGATCTCCTCGCTCACGTATCTTTACGTTTCTCGATATTTTCGGGGTTACGTTCCGTTCGTTTTAGACGTTCGTCTTTGTCTCCCCACACTTTTTCTTTGTTACCTTTTATTCACAACATGATGGAGACAAGAAACTTTGCACGAAAAATAAATGATGAATAAGGGAGATCAACTTGAGAAAAATGATAGAGTGTTCCTTTATTTATTCTAGCAAATATTACATAATATATAAAAATTTAATCTAAGTAAACGATCTAGCAAATTTCTAAGCGAACTAACTAAGCAAAACTAATCGAACTAGCTAAATGAAACACTCTAATTATTACTAGGGCTCCTTCCCTAGTTGCGGCGCGCGATTCTCAAGAGATTCAATTCTCTTGACTAACGCAGCGATCTCGTATCTAGCGTCTTCCACGCGCCTATCTAGAGCGCCCACGCTTCGTCGTGGCACTCCAATTACGGTTGCTTTCGGTCAAGGTGAAGCTTCTCCAATCCGCGACTTCTTCGCGGAGGTCACCATCGTGCACTTGCCGAAAACGACGCTTAGAAGCGCGTTCGCCGACCTCCTTTGGCGGGATGAACTTCACTTGCGCCCGTAAGCGCGCACTCCATCAATGGAGACGCGAGGATGCGTGTAGTTGAGCCGACGGATGTTGTTGAACCTGTCTCGTTTGACGCCCGTAAGCGTCTCGTCCGGACGAGGCGGCAACAATCTGGTGCCCTCCGGCACGAGGAACTTCTTCATGCCATCATTGCGACGATTGTTCAGGATCGTCCTCGCCATAAGAACAGCGGGGGCGGTGGCGATGATGGTGGGCGAGGTGGTGGAATAACGGCGAGGGGTGTAGGTGTTGGAGGCACAACGACGAGAGCGGTGATGTTGATGACGTCGGGGGCGGCGTGGTGATCTTGGTGGGATCGTACACCACCATCCTCATCTCGGGGTTGGCCATGGCAGTGATGAGGGTCTTGGGTCGTCGGTCTTTGGAGAGGTAGATGGGAATAGGCTCAAGGTAGAATGGGTCGGTTTATATATCGGGAATGACTTGGAAGGGGAGTCAAGATGACGGTTATCAGAACGTCAACGCGGAGAATCGCGCCAAAAGGTTCGGTATTCGGTAGGATATCCTATAGAAGATACGTGGGAAGATGTGGGACGCCGCGTGGCGGCCACGTGGGGGCGGCCGCCGCCGGCTAGGAAGGCGGCCCAGTGGGCCCCATAAGGTCCACGGCCCAGCTTCCGTCTGCGGTCTCCTAAGGTTGATTCTAGTCTCTGTTACTTGTACTTTTGGGCGAAAAAACGGACACTACGCGATCAAGGCCTAATGATTGGGTAAAATAAAGAAATCTAAGACATCTAATTCCTCGGGTTCTTTATTGGGCTCATAAAAGATTTTAAGACGTTGGCCATTTACCTTGAATAACTTACCTTCGGTGTCTTGAAGAGTGACTGCTCCATGTGATGATGAATTCACCACCTTGAAGGGTCCTTCCCATTTACTCCGAAGTTTTCCATGCCCGAATAATTTAACCACGGAATTAAAAAGTAATACCCGATCGCTGGGTGAAGTTCTTCTTCTTAATTCTTTTATCATGCCACCTTTTTGTTCTTTCTTTGTAGATCTTGGCATTGTGATAAGCTTTCTCTCGCCATTCGCCGAGTTCGATAATTACATCTTTCTTTTTACTCCTGCTGTTTCTAAATCCATGTTCCATCTCTTGATTGCCCAATGAGCTTTAAACTCTAGCTCAACGAGGCAAGTGACAGTGTTTAAGCCATAAACAAGTTGGTATGGTGACATTCCAATTGGTGTTTTGTAGGCCGTCCCAGACGCCCATAATGCTTCTGGAAGTCTATCCTTCCACTTTGTTCCCATCTCTTCTACTGTCTTCTGCAAGATATTCTTGATTTGCTTATTCGATGTTTCTGCTTGCCCACTTGTTTGGGGGTGATAAGGTGTAGCGACATTGTGACGAACTCCGTGCTTTGCTAAATATCTCTTGAATCGACTGTCAATGAAGTGGGATCCTCCGTCACCGATTACCATCCTTGGCACTCCAAACCTTAGAAATATTATTTCTTCAAACATCTTTATCGAGCTTACGTTATCTGCAGATCTGCATGGCATAGCTTCTACCCATTTTGACACGTAGTCAATCGCCACTAGTATGTGTTCATAATTTCCGGACTTTGGAAACGGTCCCATGTAATCAATTCCCCATACATCAAAGAGTTCTATCTGGAGGTTGGTTGTAAGAGGCATGGCGTCTCTTGCATTGATATTCCCGTGCCTTTGACAGGCTCCACATCTTCGAATAAAATCTTTAGTATCTTGATACATGGTTGGCCAGAAAAATCCTGCTTGCCAAATCTTTGCGTGTGTTCTGAATGCCCCATAATGTCCTCCATATGGTGATGAGTGACATCTTTCAATGATCTGAATTCCTTCTTCTGTAGGCACACATCTTCTGAGTAACCCATCTGAGCAAACCCTGAAGAGGTATGGTTCATCCCAAAGGTGATAACGACTATCATAAATAAGCTTCCTCTTATCAACCCCTGGTGGTACATAACCTGCAACCATAAAATTAACAATATCTGCGTACCAGGGATCGGTACGGGTTATCCGATAAAGAGTATCATCCCTGAGTGAGTCATTAATGGGCAATTCATTGGGTTTCTCAAAATGCATTCTAGATAAATGATCGGCAACAGAAGTTTCTACTCCCTTCTTATCTTTTATTTCTAAATCAAATTCTTGGAGTAACAAAATCCATCTTAATAAGCGAGGTTTAGCATCTTTCTTGGTGAGCAAGTATTTCAAAGCAGCATGATCAGTATAAACAATTACTTTAGCTCCTACCAAGTAAGATCTAAACTTATCAATGGCATAAACAACAGCTAGCAATTCTTTTTCAGTGGTAGCATAATTAAGTCGTGGCCCTATCAAAGTTTTCTTTGGCATATGCAATAGCATGATGCTTCCTATCTTTAGTTTGCCCTAACACCGCCCCACGGCATAATCGCTGGCATCACACATGATTTCAAAAGGCAAAGACCAATCGGGGGGTTGAATGATAGGTGCGAGAAATGAGGGCCTTTTTTCAAAGTTTCAAAAGCTTTTAAGCAAGCATCATTGAATTCAAAAGGGACATCCTTGGCTAACAAGTTTGGTGAGTGGTCTAGCAATATGTGAAAAATCTTTTATAAATCTTCGGTAAAACCAAAGATGACCAAGAAAACTTCTAATCCCTTTGACATTTATAGGGGGAGGCAATTGTTCTATCACTTCTAGTTTGGCTTTATCCACCTCTATTCCCCTTTCTCGACACTAGGTGTCCAAGCACTATTCCTTCTCTAACCATAAAATGACATTTCTCCCAGTTTAGAACTAAGTGCTTCTCTTCACATCTTTGCAAAACCCTATCCAAGTTTCTAAGACAATCATCAAAAGTTTTTCCATATACAAAGAAATCATCCATAAAAACTTCCACAATTTCTTCAATCATATCGAGAGAATATAGACATCATACATCTCTCGAAAAGAAGCCGGAGCATTACATAACCCAAAAGACATTCTTCTATAGGCATAGGTTCCGTATGGGCATGTAAAAGTGGTTTTGCTTTGATCACCGGGATGGATTGGAATTTGGTGATATCCTGAATATCCATCGAGAAAGCAAAAGAAAGAGTGGTTCGCCAATCGCTCTAACATTTCATCAATGAAGGGCAATGGAAAATGATCTTTTCTTGTGGCTTTGTTTAATTTTCTATAATCTATGCACATCCGCCATCCCGTGGATCGTTCTTTGAGGGATTAATTCATTCTTATCGTTTTTAACAACTGTCATGCCTCCTTTTTAGGCACAACTTGCACAGGGGCTTACCCACTCGCTATGTGGTATAGGATAAATGATCCCAGCGTGTAATAACTTTAGCACCTCTTTCTTAACTACCTCCTTCATCGCATTGTTAAGTCTACGTTGAGGTTCTCTAGAAGGTGGAATATCTGGATCTGTTGGAATGCGATGAGTGCGAGAGAGCGGGGTTAATTCCCTTGAGGTCTTGGTGAATAGCCAAAACCGATCGATGATGTTCTAAGACAGTGATCAATCTAAAAGTCTCCTCCGAGTGAGTTTATCACTTATAATCATAGGGGACTCTTGATCATTATGGAGGAAAGCATAAGTAAAACCAGGTGGTAGAGGTTTAAGCTCTATTGGAGGTCTAGGAGGGTTTTCAAATTCATTCAAAGGTTCTCATTTGTGGTAGGGTTTTCATCTTCTTCTTCTACGAAGAATTCGATGTAATCCTCGTGAACCGGATTCTACAAAATGTTCTACCGATGCCTCCTTAACTTCTTCCATAGGATCTCGGTTCAGGACGAGATTACGTTTTTGAATTGATAGCTTGGGCAATAGGCAATGAGAATTTTAATCCCTTACCTAAGCGTATGCCTAATTCTCCTGTTTGTCCTTCTGAAATAAGCCTTTCAATAGGTTGTCCTATCAACACGTCAAACTCCATGATATCAAAGATATGAAAGCTTAAATGTACCATGGTACCCTTAACATGGATTGGTAAGACATAGAGAATTCTGAACTTTGGACAATTTGTCCCGATGGGCTTTGTAGTAATTTTGTTGTGGGACTTAATGGCATGCTTAAGAGAAGATCATTAGCAAAAGATAATGACATGATGTTTATTCCCACAACCGGATTATAAAGGGCGTCAAAAAGAGTCTCTATGAATTTGGCAATGAATAGGTACGTAAGGTGAATCCAAGCGGATTACATCGAGAGGAAAGCTCCGATTCTTCTAACCATTCACACCGCTCACGATTGAAACAAGCTCTTTAGTGGTCCTTCGTAAAAGTGTTTTATCGGAAGGATCTACACATAAGTGTTTAGCCTTCTGAAATATCTTTTCGTTTTTATATTTTGAGGTGTCTCCAAAATCGGAAAATAAATCATCCTCGATGTCAAGTAGGAAATCGAGATATTGGAGTGTCCTCCGTTTCGATGATTCGATGGCTCGGATTAGTTGGTGGATTGGCTAAAGGTTGCAATGGATTTGGTATGAAATCGTCCTCAACTATCCTATTTCTTCTTCTTCTAAGGGGTTCTCTCGCAATAGGATCCTTATTATTCTCCGCTATTATGGTCAAGAGTTTTCTAGCTTGAATAGGTGGGAGATGGATAAAAGATCCATTTGCTGAGGTATTCAATTCTTTTCTGGATTTTTTGTTCAGACCAACATAAAAATGTTGAAGTAAAACTGGGTCTGGCATGGCTAGGTCTGGTCCGGATTTGGAAAGAAGTTCAAGACGTTCCCAGAAGGCACTCAAAGATTCATTATCCTGCTGCGTAGAGGATAGGATCGAGAGCCCGAAGTTGACTACTTTGGACATGGGGTAAAAATCTAGGCAAAATTCAACTAGTAACTTTCCCGGTCGCCTTCCATCTTCTCCTTGTTAGGTGTCGTACCAATCGGCGAGCCTTCCCTTTCAAAGAGAATGGAAAAAGCTTCCAGCGGATGGTTTCATTGGACATGCCTTTTATGTGAAGGCAGTCACATGTTTCTTCGAAGGTCTGGAGATGGTGATAAGGGTTTTCGTCTATTGTACCTGAGAACATATGATTTTGGACCATCTCTATTAACCTAGGACGCAACTCGTAGTCATCAGTAGTGATTGGTTTAGATGATGGCAAAGGGCTACGAGAGTGTTCCGTGGGTGCCATGTGTTTTATAAAGAGGGATGGTATCCATTTGGACAAAGGAAAAGATAAAATAAAAGAAGAAAAAAAGATAAATTCTACGCTACGATAGGTTACAAGACTTAGTTATACTCACATTTTCTTAAACAACCGTTCTCCCAAGAATCGCGCCGAAAAATGCTTGTTGGTAAAAGTTAAGGCCCACGAAATATTTATGATTTGTATAATCCGCAAAAGCGCACGGATACCGGTGAGCACTTCACCCGAGATGGGTTTCAAATATCGTATCCACAAGGAGAAAGGTTTATGAATAGTGAAGATATAACTAAGGCCGAGAATCTCAACAAGGAAGGAAGTTGATAAATCTTTTAAGAAGATGGCTATGGTTGTCCGGTTGATATTCTTGTAAGGCTTGTGAATATATCTTATGGGAACTTTATTCAAGGAGAAAGACACTAGCAAAGAGTGCAAACTCCTAGCAAATAGGTTCTACCGAGGCCTATCCAACGGGATGTGGACTACAAAGAATTAACGTAGCTATAAGTCACCTCGTTAGTTACCACAGCTTACGGAAGGTAGGGTGTATCTACGGGCTATCTAGTCTAAGCACCACGCTCACACTAGGGGTAGCAACTCCAATCCAAGAGCGACAAGAATCAAGTACTCTAAAAAGAGTCGCAAACCACAAGAATAATATAAACAAGTAAACTTACTCAAATAAGAAGTCGATCCACCGTAGTTGTCTTAGGAACAAGCTCCAAAGGAGGCTTGGTCCCGGAGGTACAAGCGAAGAGGAGACACCGACAGGTTCGGAGCTTCCCCTTTACTTCTCCTTCCACTCAATATCTATCTTTCGAACAAGACTAGATTTAGCTACTCTCAAAGGGAGCTATGAACTAGTCTCTCAACTTGCTAATCTTCTCTCTCAACTAGATCTAGAGCTCTTCTAATTAGAAGCTAGGGCATAGGCCGTTGATCGCCGAAATGATGGGGTAATGAACTAATAAACCATCATTGCCTGGCGAGGGGCGGGGGCATGCTTATATAGGCGACGATGAACCGTAGCCCTTGGATGAAACCGACCTTGATGGATGGATGAGATTGATCCTCAATGGCGGTTATGTACCGACCTTGAACAGAGGTGGCGACGGGGGGGCCCCACAGGGGGCGCCGCCCGGGGCTCAAGTGGGCGCCCCGCCGCCGTCCCCTCGAGACAGTGGGCCCGACCACCGGTCTGGCGGCCTCGAGTCTTCTAGGTCTTCTTACGTGGGTTTCAAGTTGGGTTGCTTCACGGGTCACGTCCTTTCATCGTATGGGGTGCAAACTTTTGGGCTTTTTCCCCGTGAATCCACGAAAAACATATAATTCACCAAAACTCGTGGAAATTGTTAGTAAAGCCCTAGTTCTACATAAATATTTATTTATACCCTTATTTCAGTTTTAATTGAGCTATAAAAGATATACTATAAGATGTGTCAACATTGCCATACATCCAGTCATTCCTGTACTCCATCCTTTAATACAACAAAGAAAAATCATCAAATGTGTAGTTAGTCATATATATGAGTACATATGCATGGCAAACCCTAAATGGTTAAAATTAATAAATGCATTAATATCAAAGTTGTAGCACACACTAAAAGGTTATCATTTTAGAAAATTTTAGAAAAAAAATACCGCATTTGCACATCATATGAGAGAGAAAAACTTGTTAGAAATTAAAACTAAGAATTAAAAAAAAACACATGTTCATCAACCATGAACACATGAAACCCTACCTATTTTATTACTCCACTAAAATCACATGTAAGAGCCACGAAAAAATGGGTCTAATTCAATACTCTTACTAATCTCCACTAGCACTTCCAAACCTAAGCTCTACTTTGCTCCATATAAAGCTCAAGCACCATAGAAAGTTCGAGGAAAGCTAAATTTAAATTACTCCACAACTAACCATTCAAAATCGAATTAAGTGGTATGATTAGCATTTTCTTACCTTTTTGAGCCTCCCCACCAAAGGATTTGAGTTGAAAACCTCCCCCCTTAGTAGAGTAATTTTTGGGAGGAGCCCAAGGCCTCCCAACCTTTTTTTTTTTCGAGTTTGAGTGGTGTCCCGAGGTGGAAGAAGGGGGTTGGTTTCGGCCTTATCTCGCACGAGACCACCTTTGTAGGGCGGTTCTAGATCGAGCCGCCCCTAATGTTATTACAGACGGGGGGGTTCACACCCCCCCTCGTGCTTTCATTAGGGGGCGCTAGATGTCGAGCCGCCCCCAATATGACAGGGGCGGTTCGTAACACGGCCGCCCCTCTTGGGCTTCGATAGGGCGGCCGGTAACCCGGCACCCCAACCGCCTTGCCCAGTAGGGGCCTCAAAAAAAAAAAAAAAAAATGTAAACGGGGGCATTCTTACGAAGAAGCTTTTTGTAGTAGTGTCGCCCACGAGGGGCTGTGTTGGGATCTAACTTTGATTTCTATTTAAACTTTCGTCCCAAACTTTGAAGATTTCGGGGTTTACACGGTTCATTTGCAAGAACAAGAGTTTGAGATCTTCGACGAAGGTGGCCGCGGGTCATTGGCCCCGTAAGGACAATAAAAGTGGAATAGAGAGACTGAAGACAAATGACCCAAGCGAAGATAATCTCGGCGGCTTAAGCTACAAAATTGCAAGATCATCTTCAAAAGGACAAAAAACATCGCGAAGACAAGAATTCATGTCCGAAGCGTCGCGATGATGAAGAATTTATCTTATTTGGGAAAGATGCTTTATTGAAGATCGTTTTAGAATTCCCGGCAACTTTGTGTAACTACGAAGCCGGGGGGCTATAAATACCCCACGACATCCTTTGTAATCGCCATGTTGAATGGCCACTTTGTAAACCATTTCGTCATCAATAAAGTGTTGAGTTGAGCAATCACCCAACACCCAATCCTTATTATAATTAGTGAAATCTATTCACAACCTAATTTTAATTCAACTAATTATTTTAAGAGTAATCTTATGACTTTTGGAGTAAAAAAACTTGAACTCGGTTAAAATCACATAATTTATTTCTTTATATTATAAGCAAAGCTACATCAATTCATTTCTAATTTAAAATGCATTCATTAATCACTCACAAAAAATAAATGCAAAGGCATGAATGCAACAAAAATGTTTCTAGCCTTGGATAAATTTTAATTTCACAAATAATATTATTTTCCCTATATTTCATGAGCATAAAAAATACATAATTAAATCATTGTGACTCTATTTGAAAAATGCAAATATTCCGTGTGTTACAATTCTACCCCCCTCAAGAGAATCTAGATCCGAGATTCACTAAAACTACAATCAATACAAAAGATCGAATCAAGCAATTGCATAATAACTAGTTGACGATTCGTTAACTACATATTTTATACCGTCAACACATAAAATGCTCTCTTTTAACCACCAAACTTAGTGGTAGGGATTAATTCTAACTAGTTCCACAAGTTTTGGTATTTTTAAGAGCAATGCAGGAATTCTCCATTTTTCGTCAAGAAAAGGTATCTCATATGGTAAAACAGAGTACACCATCACGGAGGGCTCGTCGCTACTGATCAAAATGGATATATTACTTGATATATTTGGACTCGGGATGAGAAGATATTGGACAAAGAAGAATTAACATGAAATGATAAATCCACGTGGCGGCAAACATCACCAAGCGGCAGTTGAAGAAAACGCCGCCACGCTGGCCCCACGCAGCTCAAGCCGGCACGCCAGGTGGACAAACCACTAACAAAGCGGGCCCCACGCGGTCGGCCGGTTTCCCCACACAGCTGGGACGACGCGCCATTTAAAATGAGCGAACCCGGCGGCGACACGTGGCGGCCGGGGAGGCGACAGCGCACGCGCTACGGACGCGGGACGAGCGGTTCCAAATGTCCGGCCCAGGACACGTGTCACGCCACCGGTGGCTTCCCCCATGGCGGTTCCGCGGTTCTCACTGGCGCGCTGGACCGGCCGGCCAGGCCCGGTTCAGCGGTTTGGCGCCGCATCCCTCGCCCGATTAATCGCCGACAAAGACACGGATATCCGGTTCAGTCCGGTTCATGGCCTTAATGTCCGGTTTTCCTCCGGTTCTCGGCACAGGCGGTGCACACATTAAATTTGCCGACTCCAGCAGCAGAGGGGACGCACCTGGACGCCCCTAGGGCCCTTCAATGCTCTAGGAATAATGCAAATAGCCCCCTCCTCTCATCCTATAAGTAGGGAGCCTCTCCTCCTCATTTCAAGACACCATTCCAAGGAAGAGTCTCTCCCTCTCCTCTAAGAGGACTCTCCCCTCTACTCTTGAGCAACACTCCAATGGGCTTAGGCCCTAGCTAGTGGTAGTAGAGTGATCGGCGGAGGAGAGATGTGAAGGGCTGAGAGCGAGGAAGCGCCGGACTTGTCGGTGTCTCCCCAACCTTGTACCTCGGTGGATTCGGGCTTGGCTCCTTCACGGGATATTGGCTAAGTAAGCTTCCACGGTTCTAATAATCTTTATTGTCTTTTGTTTATCCATGATTTATCTACTTGTTTTGCGGGATCGATAGTCGCATACCTTCGGTCGGGACTCTAGTGGTGGAACCCTTTGACCAGGGAACCAGCAAACACCGGAGTGATAATCACTAGCGTGACGCGTGGTGTTTGGGCTAGCGGTTTTCTATCTTTTGCGAAAGCACACCACGGTCGTGAGGGTAGGCGGCGGGGGTCGTGGACAGCCTTGTCCGTCCCTTGTAATCCCTCCACGTTCGGGTGTGACGTAGAGCTAATTCTTGGGACTCGCCCGGCTTGGGAGAGGGCCGGTGCCGAAGTGAACAAGTAGCTCGAGATCTGGCTAACCATAGACCCAAAAGGTGTAGGGATCCTTCTCGCTAATCCTCCCCATCTTTGGCTTGCGTGTCCTTGGGCGAACTAGTTAGGAGAGAGTACATCCGTTCCCTGTGGAAAATACGATACCCTGAATATTTCTGGGTGAAAGCTACAACGACAATTCTATACGGCTTGCGGATTCTTCTGCGACGTTAAGAAACGTCAACAAGCTTTTCGCCGCCGTTGCGAAGCGGTTGCCATTATCTTCGAACCTAGTGAGTCCTCATATCTATCTATAAAAAAATCAAAACAGTTATTTATTTTCTTTTTCCAAATGAAGCCATCCAATCATTTTCAAAATCCTTCTGCTTCAACGGAGGAGTTCACAGAGCCGCAATCTCCTACAAAACCAAAATTTTCATCTGGCTATGAACTCCATCCGTATTTAAAATCCATTGTTCGGGCAGACCCGTTCTCTGGCCACCACACCGAAAACCCATGTAGCCACCTACAAGTTTTCGAGGAGATATGTGCATGCCTAAGCATTCCTAGCATGACACAAGAAACTCTCATGTGAAAGTTGTTTCCGTTCTCCCTCACAGGGAGAGCAGAACAATGGTACACTTATGTCGTAGGAAGTTTGAATGGGGATTGGAATGAACTCAAAGACAATTTTTGTCTAGCATTTTTCCCCATCAACACCCTACCAAGGACAATCCTCGATTTCGAAAGGGGATGAGAAGGAGTCCATAGGTGCAACCTTTGGGCTAGGTTTGCAATGTTAATACATGATAGCCCAGACTTGTCATTACCCGATAGTGTGCTTTTGCATATCTTTTGTTCGGTCTTGACATAGACGCCGCCCTATGCCTTGGCATGACCGTAGGAGGGTCGTTTTTCACGCAAACCTACAACAAAAAACAGAGGAAAATCCTTGACCACATCCTAGAGAAGCATGCTTCTCCCGTTGTAGAACCTACTTCCCTCCACAACAAGGGCATGTCAAGTTTTTGAGGAGCCCTCATCGGTCGAACCATTCCATATACCACCAATAGAACCGATTTGTTGAGCCCTCACCCGAACCACGAACACCGAAGGAAGGGATGCTTTATCCTTCGGAGTTCGGATCAAATTCGAGGATCATGGGAGAACCTTGAACCTTCTATGGCACGAACGGAGCAAATGGAGCACATCTCCTTCTAAGGAAACTTCCTCTAACACGAAACCTTCAAAAGAATGGTTAATGGAGGTGAAACGTTCTTACGGAAGCAATTGATTCTTTCACCTTCCACGACCATACCTTGTTCATTACGAGGAAATTCCTTAGATGCCCTACACAACCCCACAACCGAGGCGAATATCATGTCACAATAACTTGCGGAAACCCTTTTGGGTAATATGCCGCTAGCCTCTACCGATAGACTTTTCAAAGGTCAGTTTGGCCTCATCTTTGCATGTTGTGGGATTGCTAGGGCCGTGGCAATAAAAATTTATGAAACCGAGGTTCACTTAGACTTCTATATCTATCCCATCCTCGACTTTGATCTTCTCATAGGCTACCCTCTCGAAAAGCTTTTCCATGAAAAACCTTTAGAGGAGAGCCATAATGAGAAGTTGGGAAAGAATGCTTGTGCCTCTCACCTAGAAATCCCAAAGGCAAAGCATCTTCCCAACCAAAACCGATTCGAGGAGACGAAGTTCACAACTCCATTCAATTCACCTAAGTTGCTTTTGCATCTTAGTGAAACGAAACACTCGTCGTCCTCACTCGAACACAAGACATGTCCCTCTGGCCATCAAAATGTTGTTCTTGACAAAGGTCAAGATTCGGTGATCATTCTTCATGACACATCTTTTGAGGATAAGAACTCAAGTGCCATGGACATGCACGAAGCAACAACTCTTGAGACCAAGCATGAACCTCGCTGTTGAGCATGTCAAGTTTTCATTCGAGACTTCTCATGATACATACTCACCTTTGGGTTCTCGAGTTTGTTTTGCTTCTAGCCCGAGTGCTCCTTACGAGGATCACAACCACCTCTTGATCCTTGTTGCTAAACTTTTTAAGAGGATGGTTGTTGATGCTTATGTTTATCATAAACATTGCAAATCTCGTAGTAGCATGATGACGCTAACCTTGCGGCTTGAGCGTAACGCTAACTTCTTAGTGGTGAGGCCGGGAACTTCACCACCTTTCATAGTCAGCAAGATGAATTCCCACGGTCAAGCTTTACGACCATAAACAAAAGCAATGCTTAGGAGATAACCCTGACCGTCAAAAAAAAAGATGAATAATTCTCTCTTGTTGTATCCAAAAAAAAAAAAAAAAAAAGAAGAAGACCTTTGTTCTTATTAATAAAAGCAAGAGCATGTTATCAAGTTAGTATGCACCTTCGGGTATTCTTGTCGCTAACCATTTCGGGTGGAGATCGATTAAGAAGATCAAAAGAGGCATGCGATGCTTGAAAACATGGGGCCAACATCAGCACACACACACAAAAAAAAAAAAAAACTTTGATGCTCATGGATGGAGGAACACACTCAAAAGGAGACCCGGACCTTGCAACACTTGACTTTACACAAAAGTCCAAGTGTGGGGAAAGATGGTGAGACTCTCAAGTTCCATCCACCAAGGCGTCGATATAAAAAAAATATATGATGGTGAATAAAAGATGATGTCACCCCGCCTTTGCCGAAAAAAAGAATAAAAAAAAAAAAAAAGAAAAAAAGATTGAGAAAAAAAAAAGAAGAAAAAAAAGAGTGTTATCGAAAAGAAAAAAAAATATATACATATATATAGAATAGAAAAAAAGAGAGAGGAGCAGGTTGGCCCCGCATGGTCAAGGAACATACCACGTCTTTGCCGACTCCACTCATCATTGCTTTCACAAGCAAGATGGGTCATCTCTCTCATCCTTTGTTGCTACCATCAAGACCCATGGCCCGTACACACAAATTTGTGTGTGTTTGGCCTAGTCTTATAGTACACTGGACAAAGCCATCATGCAAACCGCAAAGAACAACTTCAATGCTTCATCCATAAAATCCTGCCGGTAAGTATATCCGTATGCAAAGGAAATAAATGTTCACCAACACTCTTACTCATGTTTGTCTCCATGAAAATAAAACTTTATGCTTCCCATGTTTTTGATTTATGCTCTAGTTTGGATGAGCTCATTACAAAGACATCCATAGGTCTTTTTAAATTGAGCATGGTGCTTAGGTTAAAAAAGACCTCCTTTAATCAAAATTCGACATGGCGTTGGATCTTGGTTATTGAACTTAGAGTATTGTTGTCATGATCTATGGAGTATCTTATGTTGGAGATAAATCAAGGCTATGCTTTTACTTTGCTTCTTTATGTTAGCCTTGCTTGAGTGATGTTTTGTTGAACAAATAAAATAAAATAAAATAAATAATCTCAATAAGGTTACATATCAAGGAGATGACCCATCTTAGTCCTCAACCTTTTACTTCGAGGACGAGCAAAGGACTAAGTGTGGGGGAGTTTGTTGACGATGGGTTAACTACATATTTTATACCGTCAACACACGCATAAAATGCTCTCTTTTGACCACCAAACTTAGTGGTAGGGATTAATTCTAACTAGTTCCACAAGTTTTGGTATTTTTAAGAGCAATGCAGGAATTCTCCATTTTTCGTCAAGAAAAGGTATCTCATATGGTAAAACGGAGTACACCATCATCACGAGGGCTCGTCGCTACCGATCAAAATGGATATATTACTTGATATATTTGGACTCGGGGCGAAGATATTGGACAAAGAAGAATTAACATGAAATGATAAATCCACGTGGCAGCAAACAGCACCAAGCAGCAATAGCAAAACGCCGCCACGCTGGCCCCACGCAGCAGCTCCGTCACGGCACGCCAGGGACAAACTAATCGACAAAGGGCCCCACGCGTCGGCCGTTTCCCCATCACGCGGACGACGCTGCGCGCCATTTAAATGAGCGGACCCGGCGACGATTACGTATGGCGGGAGGCGACGCGACACGCCGCGGGGACGGGGATTCGGGCGCGGCTCAAATCCGGCCCTCATGACACGTGTCACGCTACCGTGGCTTCCCCATGGCGGTTCCGCGGTTCTTTCGCCGGCGCGCCGACCGGCCGGGTTGTGGCCTGGTTCAGCGGGTTGGCGCCGCATCCTCGCCCCGCTTACGCCGACAAAGACACAGATATCCGGCCCAGTCCGTTCATGGCCTTAATGTCCGGCTTTCCTCCTGCTTCTCAAGACAGCGGTGCACACATTAAATTTGCCGACTCCAGCAGCGAGGGGACGCACACCGACGCCCCTAGGGCCCTTTCAATGCTCTAGGAATAATGCAAATAGCCCCCTCCTCTCATCCTATAAGTAGGGAGCCTCTCCTCCTCATTTCAAGACACCATTCCAAGGAAGAGTCTCTCCCTCTCCTCTAAGAGGACTCTCCCCTCTACTCTTGAGCAACACTCCAATGGGCTTAGGCCCTAGCTAGTGGTAGTAGAGTGATCGTGGGAGGAGAGATGTGAAGGGTCGAGAGCGGAAAGCCAGACTTGTCGGGTGTCTCCCCAACCTTGTACCTCGGTGGATTCGGGCTTGGCTCCTTCACGGGATCTTGGCTAAGTAAGCTTCCACGGTTCCACGATAATCTTTATTGTCTTTTGTTTATCCACGATTTATCTACTTGTTTGCGGGATCGATAGTCGTACCTTCGGTCGAGGACTCTAGTGGTGGAACCCTTTGACCGGGAACCCGGCAAACACCGGAGTGATAATCACTAGCGTAGACGTGGTGTTTGGGCTAGCGGTTTTCTATCTTTTTCGGCACCCCACGGTCGTGAGGGGTAGGCGGCGGGTCGTGGATGACCTTTGTGTTCGTCCCTTGTAATCCCTCCACGTTCGGTGTGACATAGAGCTAATTGCTTGGGACTCTGCCCGCTTGGGCAAGGGCCTCTGTGCCCGAAGTGAACAAGTAGCTCGAGACCGGCTAACCATAGACCCTAAAGGTGTAGGGATCCTTCTCGCTAATCCTCCCCATCTTTGGCTTGCGTGTCCTTGGGCTAACTAGTTAGGAGAGAGTACATCCGTTCCCTCGTGGAAAATACGATACCTCGAATATTTCCGGTGAAAGCTACAACGACAATTACAGACGCTATGATTCTTCTTCGCGACTTTAAGAAACGTCAACAATAACAATTCAATCAATCTAACTAAACACACTAACATGATGAAGGTCCATAGTCAATCATACTAACACCCAACCTTAGCAATCCTTCTATCGTAAGAGTACTTGGGGTGAAAACCTAATTACTTAGGGCAATGGCGAACGTTATTTAATCTTTGATATGCAACATCGTAGGGTCTTCATCTCCACTCCATCTTCACTCCATCTTCATCTTGAGGAAACGAGGGGTTGCAGTGAAAACAATTTTCTTTTCTACTAAAACAAAGCAATAGGGAGAGTCTAGACTTTGATTTTAGCAAAATAGCTTTTAAAGGCGTCCATTTCTATCTAGGCATATGTCCTACAGTCGACATTGCTCTGATACCATTTTGTCACGCCTGGTTTTCCAAGGAAGACCAGACATCGCCATATGTGTGCCCAGAAGTCCACACATACAACACAGAATATAAAAATATCGAAAAACAATGCTTTAAAGCGTAAATATAACTAAACAACCACTCACATATTATCGAGTAACGCGAACGGTTGCTAAACTTCTGCTCCATTATCTTCAGGGGACGCTTGACTTGGGGGCTCCGGTATGCCAAGAACTAGGATCTTCATCCATTCTCCATGTGACTTATGCCAACAGACCGAGGTGGGGAAAATTGCAAGAGTGAGTCCATGTCGAACTCAAAGAAATATAGCAAGGTAGTATCTTACCCATAAAATCATGACCATTATAACATAATAATAAATATGCATAAGTGATAAAGATGAGTGAACGATTTAACAATATAAGCGTCATCATCTTTAATGTAAAAAGTCCATGGCCGCCGTGTCCGTGAGAGCACGGCTAGTATACTAGTTTGTCAAACTCTGCAGAGGGTGTACACTTTCACTATGAGTCGTGGTTCCCAAATGCAAGGGTTAGCTAGACCCAAACACTAGAAACCACTATGAAGCCCCCCAAAGGTTCGTCTAACAAGTTGGGGGCGATAAGTCGCCTGGATATAGAACCCACCCTTCCTATATGGCACAACAACAACCATAGCCTATACACATATATATATGGACGGGGGCAGACTATACCCAATTCTCGCACTTCCTCCAAACTCGCTAGAAAAATGATCTTTGAGGAACTAAAGTCGAGCCATGTAACCCTCATAGCCGCATCAGAAGTCCAGGGATACATCGATTCTGCACAAGATCTTATGTGGTTAAATTGTTACCATTTTACCATTTATAACATAAATATTAATTAAGTCACAAGATCATGGTAATAATGAGTTAGCAAATACTCAAACTATACTTGCCTTTACTTTTTTGCTCTAATTTCCCATACTGCTTTTTACGCACACTTTTCTGGTCCTCAACTCCCCGGTCTTCAATGCCAATAAACGGCTTCTTCGCCTATTCGTAGCAAACACCACACATAGAAGCAAGAAAACATAATAAACTAAGAGCAATACACCAATCATAGAAAAGACTTAAAAATAACGTGCTAAGAGAACTCGTTGCTGCGGTGGAGAGAATGCAAGAAACACTAATCGCGAATCTAACGTTAAAAGGAACGACTACTAGGGTTTCATATTAATATAACTAGTAACTACAGGCTTGATTTATTTTATTAAACAAGGTGTCATGGAGAAATTGTTAGTTTATATAATACTAATCATAATTTAACTTAGAAACTAAATTATGCATATTCATATTTTATTTATAAACATATCTTGTACTATTTAAGCTAATTAAACTTTACTTTTACCGAACATCTATGTTATTTCATCATGACCTTTATGCCAAACAATTTAGCAACACGTTTATGTTACAAATTAATCATGTTAATATTTTATATAGAATATGAAACTATATTGATTTTAATAGAATACATGCATGTAAATTAATCAATTTAATATTCAACTCGATATAGAAACACATGTGACATGGAAAACATTGGTACCACTGCGTAGAGGGCGACAACATGAAACTAACGCAACTGAAGCGACTCGATTCTGAACTAAAATGTAGAAACGACAATGATTAAACAATTGATGGAAGATCTTTAATTACTAATGGGTGGCAAACTTGTAATTATCTTTTCTTGTACCTTGGGTCATTTTCTACGAACGTGAACTGCCATGGTGTTGTTCGCTTCTGGACACACCGCGGGGAGGGGCTCGGCCTGGGTCTTGGCCGGCGGCGCATCGGCACGTGCGGCGGCTCACAGGACACACACGTCAGGATGGAATTCGGCCTCCTCGGCGACCATGGCCGACAGAGCAGCAGGCACGTGCGCACACATGGCGGCGGCGGATGTCTCCGGCGAGCACGGTAGATCGCGTTGCGGTGGGACGGGAGGAGTCAGGTCGCGAGCACGGCCATGCCGGCTATGGCGTTCGCGGGGGTGCGGATCTTGCGGTCGAGGGCGAAGCCTCGGCACGAGCGGAGTCCTGAACGGGACCGTGTACTGCGGTGACCAGGTCCGCGCGGTAGCTTGGTCGCGGGGCAGCAGATGACGCGGGCACGGACAGTGCTGGGTCGCGAGCTCGATGGCCGGGCGTCCATGGCTGGCTTGGCTCGGCACGCATGGCGAGCGGACTGCGTCGAGCGAGCCAGGGGTGGAGCGCAACGCGCGACGAGGGCTCGGTCCACGGAGGGCTGAGACTTGGTCCTCGCAGGTGCTGTGCCGGTGCTAGGTCGCCCGGGCCTCCCGCGGCTGTCCATGGCGGATGAAACGCGCGCACGGGACGGAGTAGGTGTGGCAACGGGCGGTGTCGCGGAGTGCATCTAGGCCGGGGCAGAGATGCGCCATGTCACGCTTCGAGAGTCGGGGCAGCGGCGGCTTGGGAGCCTGAGCACTCCCGCTCGTCAGGGTTGCGTGGGGTTGGGCCAAGAAGCCAGCTAGCTGGACCAAGAAGCTAGGCAGCTAGCGATGTGGGCCGCGACAAGAGCTGAGCGAATGGCAGCGAATGTCATTGCCGCTTTCCCTTAGTATATATATACGTATGTGTGTGTGTCTATATATATATATACACACACACCAAACTAAGGAGATGGCCTGAGCGCTGGTGTAGTGCCTGATCTGGTGATGATCTGAATCTGATGATGGAGCGGTGGACCGGTGGTCCAGGCGGCGGCGGGCACAGATAGAAACGTCGAGGCTCTACGACTGCCAGGTCGTGCGTGAGACTTGAGTAGCGCGTGCGTGAGGTCCAAACACAAACAGCCCAAGCCAGGCCCATATACACATATACATGCTAACATAGTTACATGGACGTGATGTATCTCTCGTGCATGACCCCGGGGGTCCACCTCTGCTTGTATCTGCTGTTCTGTGTACGCAAACGATGAACCGAGTAACATGGACGCGCTGCAGTCTTGGTCGGGGTTCAAAAAATTTCGGACTTCAAGGTATGGCGAGCGCCATACCTTCCTCCTCCGCCACTGGGTTTTTCTACTTATAACTCTAACTAAGGGATATCTATCTCCAAGCACGATCGCGATCAGACAAAAATCCAAACCTTTGTAAACCAACTAAATCTAGTAATTCTTTTCGCAAATATTCCTAACACTTTTAATTAGTGTTGAGTTTGATTTCATAATGAATTAATAGCACTTTGTTTAATTTGTAAATAGGGCAAAAACTAACTCGCTTCTAAATCAAATTTAGTAAATTCACCCAATCCTTATTATAATTAGTGAAATCTATTCACAACCTAATTTTAATTCAACTAATTATTTTAAGAGTAATCTTATGACTTTTGGAGTAAAAACTTGAACTCATTTAAAATCACATAATTTATTTCTTTATATTATATGCAAAGCTACATCAATTCATTTCTAATTTTAAATGCATTCATTAATCACTCACTAAAAATAAATGCAAAGGCATGAATGCAACAAAAATGTTTCTAGCCTTAGATAAATTTTAATTTCACAAATAATATTATTTTCCCTATATTTCATGAGCATAAAAATACATAATTAAATCATTGTGACTCTATTTGAAAAATGCAAAAATTTCGGGTGTTACAAGCGAGAACAAGTCATTGAGCAGTGAAGAATTCTTTGAGCCTTCAAGTTCTAAAGTTGCTGTTCAAATACAAGCAAAGCGGCTTGCACAACCTAGCCAATTTAAGCGAGTCCGTTTTGTTTGTAACAATCAGAGAGAAGATTAGAGTAACTAAGGAGGAGTGTGACTTGTATCAAATTGCTTTGGAGATGGGTGCAGATAGAGCATATTCCAAGTGAGTATCTATATGGTTTTATTTCTTGCACTCTTGTGTTGCTACTGTTTTCTGATGCAGTCTTCATGGTTTCATTCGTGTTGTAGTCTTGAGGTTGTGAACTTTAGTGGTGTAAGATTGCAGTTGGGTGCTCTTGTCTCTTTGAAGCCAGAAGCAAATGTTAGCTATTTTGTTATCAATTCTCTGTGTAGACTCATGTTTATAAGGAAGCACCCTCGGACTTCAAGGAAGCATTATTTCTTCTCGAAAGTTGGGGTTAGTTTTCATAAAGCATTAGTTGTTGAATGAATCTCGCTGTATATCATTAGTCATGTCAATTTTGTTATTTAGGATTTCCTTATTGGCAACCATGGTGGCAATGATGTCAATGAGAGTGTGCTTCGTTCAAATGCTGTGAGATGTTTTGATGGTGCTAACAAAGCTGGCTGGTTGGGTAGTACTAATGGTATCGATGTAAGTATCCTAATTGCATTCTAGTAACCGTTGTTTGCTTCTTCCTTTTTAATGGAGAATTGTATTTAATTTTGCCAGTTGTATTTCCCTATCTGTTTTAATGGCCGGTGGTATGTTGTGGTTGTTGTTATTAACCTGGAGATGGTTACTTGTTTTGGATCCTTGCTCGATGTGCTTGGGAGTCGACTTAGCTTTCAAAAGGCTCTCGAAGATGAATTTGTGGGCATCTTTTTAATGGCAGTTTATTTGGTCTGCATTATTTTTGTTACAACTTAACATGAGATTTATGTTGTCTTGCTTTTCTGAAATTTAGCGGCCAAACATTGAGGAAACCGGAAAAAAAGTGGTGAAAATCGACTATGGATGGGGTGGTTACTGAAGTGGTGTATGAAAAAAAAATTTGGTGCGTTAGATCTAGAGTATGTGAAGTTCGGTTCATGATTGCTTCATTTATATTCATGATGTATGTTTCCCTCATAGTTTGTAACTATCCCGGTTTACTTGTAGAAATGTCAATGAGAGTGGAATCTATGCAATGTTGAATTTGGAACACTTTGATGTTGGAGTCAGTATGAAGGAGAAGTACACTTTCGGAATGACGTTGGTAATCTTCGCATCAAGTACCTAAATCACTTGTTGTTTTGCTCTGAGAATATTGCGGTTAATGGTGCATCCCAAATTAGCCGTAGTATTACTTGCATAGTTACTATTTCCAATTGGTTCCCTTCAATCTGAGATGATTTTGATCCGATTATATTTTCCTTTTTCGGTGTATATGCGAAAAAGTTTGGATAGTCCGGGCCGATTCATGCACCATGATCTATGTGTCGAAGTTAGATGTGCTTCCTTAGGTTGTTAACATGTCATGTGTTTATGTTAATGTTGAGAGCATACTAAATGTAAACAAGCTAGTACATTTTATGTCAATGGTTCTTGGTACATTGGTTGTAAAGTGGATGATAATACTTTGGCTGGATGCTATGTTAAATATTTTTTATCTATATACCCATTATCCTCGTTGTAAATGTTTGTCTATATTAGTGTGTTTCTCTATGTGTAGCGCTTGCGAGGATTCTCGGTTTGCCACTCCTTGGGTAATTCTTGGTACATCGGCTCTAGGATGGGCACCACGCTCATCTAAAAAATCGTGGGAAGACTAGCCATATAGGATGATATTGTGTGTTTTTACATTGCTCTAAATCAGCTATGTAACTTCAGCGTAAATTTGGTTTGGTGGTAGGTTGTCTAGGATCTTAGAGAAGTACCGGACTAACTTCGTGAAGATATTAAGTGGGATGAGAAGCACCGGTACCTGCCCTTCATTTTCTGTTTTCTTAGACAATTTGTATTAGTACCATGAGCAGATTAGAAGGTGGTTTTGTACTTGTTTTGATTGTGTGCATGTACTTGTTTGAGCAGATGAGTGAAGAGTAGAAGAGGTGACAGCAGGAGGATGGGCATCATCTATCGTAGGTTGTGGTGTGCGATCAAGGCAAACCTCGTGGTCTTACATAGGCAAGTAGCTCTCCCCTCATTTTACAAAAATCTCATGTATAAGCGAAGACCTAACTAGGCTGTAGTGCTTACAGTTGGGCTCTTGTGTGTGCTCTGTTGAGCTCCTTTTTGTTACAACAATGTGATCTCTGCATGTAGAATATTATTGGAATATTCTACATGGATAGAGCGGAGGGGCGAAATGTTGTTGGTCAGGCAGCGGGTAGAGCGGAGGTTGTCTGTGGCAAGCTGTGGGTAGGGCGGAGTTGTGGGTTAGGGTGCTTTCCTTGTGTTGTTGCAGCTCGCATTGTAGATGAGACATTTCCTCATCTACTAAGCATTTTTAGCAAATTGGTTTATATTGTCAATCCGCCGAATGAAGTTGCTGATTTAATCAAGTTGATATGTAAAATATTTTGGTCTTCAATTTATGTAGGTTCTGTAGTCTATAATCATTCTTTTTATTATGGCTATTGTTTTTCATAATTTTTCCAGACATCTCTAATTGTTTTCCTCATTTGTTCTTTGCTTCTCAAGTTGGTGATTCCGAAGCAACTATTGGATCTAAATGTTTTCAATGCATGGATGGTTCTGTTTATAAACTTGTTCGAAAGGCCAGTTCCTGTGAAAGGCCAACCGATAGATCCTGAGATTAGGAAATCTTGGGCCTGGTGGAAAGTTAAGAAATGGACTACCCATATCCTGAACGGTCTCTACACCAGGTCAGTTTTGGGGCATGTAACAAATTTTATCTTGGGTAGTCAGTAGTCATCCTGTGTGTTCACCTATTATTAATGTTGTACAGATTTGTTGATCTGAAGCTTCAGAAGCTAGAGAGTAAAGTTTTTGCTCAAATGTTTCAGAAGACTTATAAAATGCTAATCATTTTGTGCTTGTAAAGTTTCTTTTGTGACGCTACCATCTCACATCATCTGCATTGTCTTTTTATTTTCTTTATCAAACAAAATTCTCATTAATTTAGCCAATGATTTCAGCCACACTCAAATTTTGTGTGGCATAATTGCTACGATAGACTTTCTTTGTGTTGCTTCTTGACCTCGCTATCCAGGTGCCACTGTGCCAAGGATGAGAGATGCTGGTGGCACAATGAGCGAAACTGAAGGAGGAAAAGTGCTTTGTTATTTCTTGAACTCATAGAAATAGAGTGGCGTCAGTTCATATTAGGTTGGCTTGCCAAACATAGTCTATCTGGTTATCTGATTACAAATGCTAACAACTATATAATTATAAAATCTTATAAAGCCCTACAACTACAGGGGCCATAGCCCATGACTTGACTAGGTTCCAGCTGTTTTGGTATTGGGTAGCACTGCTGTATCTTTCTGTGCTATATGCATGGCTGCTGTTTGACCTTGGCTCCTATGGTAGTAAATCCCAGGAACATATGTCTTGTAACTGTATTTGTTTAATTTGGATTGTTTTGTCCTTGCTGAAGTAGGGCACATCATGATAATAGAATAATAGTTGCCTTGGATGGCATTTGGACATAACATGTAGCTTTTGATAAGAGAATGTTTGTTTTGCCCAACTAATCATGCATGGTCTTATTTTCAAAACTTGTTGTATGGTATAATATCCATATCCAAAAGCTATAAAAGACTTGGTGAATATTTTGAAAATTCTAGTGCACATTTAAAATATCCTAATCAACATTTTTTTTTTTGCCAAACCCAATTTATGATATGCCTTTATCGCTGAACCAACTTCGTTATTGTAGAAATGCTTATCAGTATTTATTTGGTTAGCATCTTGCGGTGTTACAAAGAACAAAGATGTATCGATGATTCAGCCTCAGATTGATATACTTCTTTTTTGAGATAATTTTTCCTCTTATGTCGGTGAGTTGGGCGAAGCTTCTTCGCCCTGTGTTCACGTCGAGCTATGGGTGAGGTCCTCTTCCTTTTCATGTTGGCCAGGTGCTTTTGTCCGTACTGTCGATTTAGATTGCTGGAATTGTTGAATGGTGGACAACTCTCTTTATTTCGGCTTGGTGAAGGTTGCCACCTATTGAAAATTTTTGGCTACACAGCACATTGAATATGGTTCAGGGGATTTTTTTAAACCTATTTGGATCTGGAGTTAGTTGCTGAGATCATAGATGTTGACTACGCTAAGCAAAAAAGAGTCTGTGATTTTTTTTGTTCAGTGCTAGGCTGCTAGCGATATTTTGGTGGCTACTCCTGTTGTTCATGTATATGTAACAGATTGTTGCTATGAATTTTAGAACCTTTGCCTTTAGCTATGCACTGTCAAGTTGAAAAATTAAGAGATTGGTGAAAATTTTTTGATGGCTACACCTGTTGGTGAGGTATGCCTTGAGTAGGAATTAAGAGATTGGTGAAAAAAAATTTGCTGACCTTGTCAAGTTGAGATTCAGAGAGAATTAAACATACTGTGAAGACTTAAAGCAAATGAAATGCTGAATTTTTTAGTTTCTGTTGACTGACGATCTTTTCTTGATTTAGGATGGCAGTTCTACTTTGCTCCCTTGCCATGTCTTGTTTTAATTTCATGCCGATCTGCATGT
Source organism: Hyparrhenia diplandra (assembly GCA_015847255.1). NCBI lineage: Eukaryota > Viridiplantae > Streptophyta > Magnoliopsida > Poales > Poaceae > Hyparrhenia > Hyparrhenia diplandra. Next base: position 50,191 of record JADLZK010001899.1, on the reverse strand, counting down.
TTCAGACTCTATTTTAGGCTTTGTATTTTTTTTGCTATTCGGTAGATCTCGGGTCTGCATGATAGACTAGTTGGAATCGCTATTGCTTTTGCAATGCTACTATAAAAGCCTGTTATTTAATCTTGGTGGTCCAGAGACCTTTGACGATGTTGAACCATTTTTGTTCAACCTTTTTGTTGATCCAGTAAATGGTTATAACCCAGTACCAGCATCATTACAATTTTTCTTTCATTGGTCATGTTCGCTAATCTAGAAAATTTATCGAATGCTGTCTAACAACTTTGAATGCTTGTAGCCAACTCCTTAGTATGGGCTTCTGAACTAATCAGCCTAACAATTGTTTAGCCTTAAGAAAGGAAGAACCTTATTTGTGGGTTTTATCAATTGAAATTTCCATTTTTATTCTTTTTCCTGATAGCTGAATCTTGAATGAGTGCCAACTAAAACAAAAACTTCTGCGTGTGTTGCTGGACCCTCAGCTCATAGAGCTGCACCTTCAGTCGCTAATCACAGCCATGAGCCTCTGTATGTTTCCTTGACCCTGGTTGTGTAGTTCTTGTTCATGCCAATTTTTTTATTGTTGGTGTGTGTAGTGTTCAGGACCCTCTCTGGAGTGGACTCTTGTCCCTCCCTTGTATTTTTATCTTAATGAAATGACACATAGCACCTTCTTGAGTCAATTAATATACAACAACATATATGGAATTCAGTGTCTGAAATTGCACCTGTGCTACGCATGGATCAGTGATCACTCATCTGAATGTGGTTGCCGGCATGGGATTGGAACAAACAAACTGCTGTAGCCTGGCAACTTGCATGGTCAAAAGGGTATTCATATGGGTGGTCGTTTTTGTGACGACCTTTCCAGAAAGAAGAAAGCGAGAAAAAGAAAGGCCACAAGTTTTCATCTCCTACCAGATTGAATTGCTTGTTAATATTTGTTTATATGTCTCCCCGGCATTCATTTCAGGTTGTGATCAGGGAGAGGGAGGGGCCCACGGTTGAGGGAGAGACGTCTTGCCACTGGTTCGTTAGTTCCTTTTTGTGGATTCTGTTTCTCAGTGTTCTTGGAAAAGAGGGGCAAGCGCTCTTCTGCTAGTGACTAGTAGTGAGCAGTGAGCTCCTACTGGCTGCTATAGATAGCAAGCTTGTAGTATTTTATATTAAAAAAAAAGACCTTGCATGATATTGGTTGGTTAAGTTTTTTCTTTGAAGTTGGTAAAGTTCTCTTTGTACCTCTTGTCTTGTTGGGGAATAATAATGCAAGGATCCTGCTCTGTCCTTTTTATTCTCTTTGCAGATTCTCTATCTCTGTCTACTTCTCTCTCTATCATCTTAGTGTGTTGTATGCTTACTGAATTTGTCTTCATCGTTACAGCTCATTTTTAAAAACTATCATAATTTTTTTGTTGTTGGTCAGGATATCATTCGATTCCCTAGGCTCTTCAGGTTTCTTCAAAGACCACTGGCCAAACTTATTTCTACTTTTAGACCTCCTAAGAGTAAAGAAGGTTATGCTTCAATCGGTGGTGGATCACCGTTAAGGAAAATTACTGATGAGCAGGTACAAGTTCACAAGGATGACCGTGTGTTGAAATTATAGTTGCATTTCTTCACTTTTGACCTACTTTATTGATTGTTGTTTATCAGGTTGTTCAAAACTATCTTCCAGGTAAATTGCATTCTCACTAAAATTAATTGATATTTTAGGCAAATGCTCTGAAGACTTCTCTAGAAAAGAAAAAACTGAACGCAAATATATAAGTTGGGATGCGGTATTGGTACCCTTTCACAGAAGAAGCCATCGATCATGTAAACTCTTTTGGCCAACTTTTTTTTGTCTCTCCAGCATTCATTCTAGCATCTAGCAGAGAAGTGTTGTGAAGCGTTCAAAAGACTATAGTATCCTCATTGAGTGGTGTATATAGATTTGTCCCTAATAACTCCGTCTGCATATGTGTTTGCCTGCCCTCCATATATGAGCTAACAATAAGCACATGATAGCTAACTCCATCTTTGCAACCAGCAATGTTTTAGACAGTTCCTTTATGGTAGAATCTAAGAAGAGAATAAGAATGTTGCATGAAATTGAAAAGGGTCAATGACCTGCTTGTCGGCATTTGTTAAGTGCTAAAAGAATATGAAGGATTCTCAAGCAAGCCACGTAACACCTACCATTGTAGCTTTTCCCTAGGATGAGTATTCTAGAGTATCGTATCCACAGGGAAGCTTTGGCTAAAGAATTCTAATAAGTCACAATCATGTATCCACTAACTTAGCAAACCACTAGACTATAGTGAGGGGGTAATTGTTAAAGGATAAATAAATATCAAAGCATAAAATAATAACCTATCTAAGATATCAAAAGAATAACTAAACTAATCAAGAGGTCAAAGGGAGAGATCAAGGTTCCCGGGTACTTCTCTATTACTTAGGTTCTATGATAGCAATTACACTAATGCACTTTGGAGCAACAATTCCTTTCCAACTCTCGAAAAAGACTGAAGAAGGTAGTTGGGAGAAGGCTGCCTAAAGCTCTACGAAACACCAACCCATATGTGGTGGACTACAAAGACCGACAGGGTCAAGTCACCCCCCGGGCTACCACAACTATCCGTAGGTTTGGGCAACCTCGGGTAACCAATAGCCTAGACACCAAGTCTACACTATCGATTACTACTCTAGCTACCATGAATAACTAGAGTCCTCAATACTAGCGGAGATCCCATGCAATAGCATAACAACTATACTTAACCATATATGAAAGGCATGAAAGTGAATAGAGAAGATAAATATATGAATCATAAGTCTTGTAGAGAAGATACAAAGACATACCATACTCAAAGACATCTCGAGCAACAGAGCATAGCTCCACTCTCCTTTTACTCTTGATTAGATCTAAGTTAGATCTAATCTAGTTCTAATTACATGTCTAATCTACTTCTAATTACATGGCTAATCTACTTCTAATCTACTTCTAATTCACTAATCCCAGAGAGAGGTTATCCTTACATTGGGACACCTCTACAACTGAGAGATAATGAATAGAATGAAATAGAATGAATTAGGGTTTAACCCTGGGGTCAGGGGGTCTTCTTATATAGGCCTTGGCGATGAATGATGACCATTGGATCAAACCGACCTTCAATAACGGTGTAGATACAACCTCAAGGTCGGTTACAAACCGACCTAAGAAGATGAGGATGACAGGTGGGACCCACCTGGCGGCCGGCCTAGTTGGCACTGGCGGCCGCCAGGGTGGCAAGCCACCTTGGCTTTCCGTCTCTCCTGGTGTCTTCTGGTATCTTCTAGAGTGTTTTAGTCCACATTTTGAGTCGAGTTACTTCACGGTTAAGTCTTGTCATCATATGTGAGATATATTCTTGAACTTTCTCCATTCTTCTCTGTGTTTATCTGTTAAGTCCCCTCAGAAAGTCACGTAATCACCAAAGCTTGTGGAATTATGTTAGTTAGACCCCCTAATCTATGTTGATATTCATATTATGCCCTTATCCATGTTTAGTTGACTAGTAATATTATGCTATAACAGGTGTCAATAAGGTCCCCCAAGCTTACCCTTTGCTAGTCCCTAGTAAAGCCAAACTTAGCAATGGATCAGGAGTTGCTACAACGCTTTCACACCTCAAAAGTACACATGCTTTCAAACAAAATTTCTCCTCCAAATAAAACTTGCTCAAATTTCGACTTACCCATATTACCTTTAACCATGGAGCTTATAGCCTTTTCTTAGGATCTTGGGTATTTGAAAGATAGAACAATCAAGTTAAGCACCATGTCTCAAACTCTTTGTTCAACCTTCATTCTGGAGTTTTTGCAAGTTTTCAAAGTAAAACTCAAAGTTCCTTTGTATGACCCTCTCAAGTCTCTCATTTATGGTATTTGTGGATCCTCACTTAGGCAATAATATTGTGTTGCCTTTCTCTCATAATATGTGGTATTTTTTTGGAATAAGGCAAGAAGACATTATGCCTTTTTCTCTCTCACCCTATATCTAAGGCTTATATCCGAGCTCATAGGTGGGAGAAACTAAATTTACTTACTAAGCATTTATTGTAAGTTCAAGCAATGGATCCAAAGTCACGAGTCATACCGATCAAGATATGCATGATGGAATGATTATGGTGGTAGGTGTGTAAGGTGAGTTGTTGGGATCTAACTTTGATTTCTATTTAAAACTTTCGTCCCAAACTTTGAAGATTTCAGGATGAATCAGAATGGAAGCAAAGTTCTACTTCGAAGATGACTTCGCGAGAATTTTGGCTTCGCGGAAGAACAAAAATTGGTTAAAAGACAAAAACTAAGGTCGAAGATCCAAGCGAAGATGGCCTCGATAACTTTGCGAAAGCAAAAGCATCATCGCTAGAAGAAACGAAAAGCATCGCGAAGATGGAAGATTGAACTAGAAGAGGCGCGGAGATGAAGAGTGCATCTTTGCAGGGGAAAGGATATCGTATAAGATCATTTCAGGATCCTTGATATTTTTGTATAATTGCGAAGTCAGGGGGGGCCTATAAATACCCCCTGACATCCTTTGTAATCGCCATGTTGAATGGCCACCTTGTAAACCATATCATCATCAATAACATGTTGTGTTGAGCAATCACTCAACATCTTGGCTTAAACCGCTTTGTGTGAGCAACGATTTACCCCACGGCCATCAAGAAATCATGGGGAGACCTCCCAAGAACAAGTCAAGAACTATCACGGAAGAAGCAACAACAAATGAGAATGAAGAACCAAGATCAAGCGGAGACACCGTCTCCAAAGAAGTCATTCCAAACGAAGATCAAAGTGAAGAAGCAAGGAAGTTACAAGAACTAGAAGAAGAGCTGATCAAAAAGCAAAAGAACTTGAGGCTTGCAAAGCCAAAACAAAAGAAAAAGACTTTGAAGCAAAGAATAGAGGAAGTCGGCGAGCTAAAAAGATTGAGCGAAGAAATCAATAATCAAGACCGCTGTCATCATAACAGCGAAGCCAAGGCGTACCAAAGCAATGAAAAGGCAATAGTAACAATAGATCCGAATCTCCGTTATCGTAGACACTCCGCAAATGGCGAAATGGCCAAAAGGCTTCAAGTTCAACGTCATACCAACTTATGAAGGCTTGACAGATCCAAGACAATTCTTGATGAGCTTTGAAGCAAATTGTCGAATCAGTGGGGAGATGATAAAACACTAGCGAAGGCACTCATCATGGCGATGAAAGGACCAGCTCAAAAGTGGTACGCTTCGCTCAAGCCAAGATCCCTCAAAAGTTGGGAACAACTTCGTAACAACTCTATTAGTTGATTTCCAAGGTTTCCAACACACGGGCTTAACAAGCGATGATCTATTTGATATCAAACAATATCCAAAGGAGCCAATAATCCAATACTACAAAAGATTCATCCAAATGAAGACTCAAATTCCGTAAGTATCGGGCGAAGTCGCCATCATTGCCGCAATCGGGGGCCTTAGAGTTGGACAATTATCTTCGCATCCGAAGAGGGAAAGACCAACAACCGTCCGCTCAACTATACGAAGAAATCCAAAAATATGCAAGATCGACGATGATTTCGTAAAAAAGATCAAGAAGAGAATGCACAAAGGAATCAAGCGAAGACAAACAATCAATTTAGACAAAGAAAATTTTGAGCGAAGACCACATTACCATCAAGATCAACCACCACTTCGCATAAACCAAATCAACAATGAGCAAAGCGAAGACAACATTCAAGTACAAAACAATTAGCGGCCAAGTACAACAACGTAAACTTCAATAACAAAATGAGAGGAGGTTTCAATCAAAGATTTGGAGAAAGAAGAATTTTAAAACCCGAAGAAATGTATTGCATCATTCACGGCAAAGGGCTGGGCCACACATCGAAGATGTGCCCGATGGTGAAGAAAAGCATAGAGCAATTACAACAAGAAGGCAAATCAATGGAAAATCAAAGATCAATAAACTTTTTGTCTCAAGCAAGCACTTCACAAAATCAAGCTTACTTCGATCAAAGTTACAATCAAAGAAATACTACCAGGGGCCACCTCCGATATACAATTGCCAACCACTAGCAATAGCTCCCCCACAATGGGGACAGGCACAAAATTTGCAACCCGAAGCTTCGGTGGCAAACAACACACCAAGTATTCAAAATAATGCCTCACCAGTTGTATCAATCGCAAGCGAGGGCGAGAATAATGACAATCATGGAGGTAACAAAGATAGAACATGCAACAAACAACGAAAGAAGGAACTACTTCCGAAGAGTCAATACAATAACAATGGAGGGACCTTACAAGAAAACAAGATGGTCACACCAACCAATCATTTTCACGAACAAGACATGAAACTCAAGGATTATCCACACATGGATGCCATGGTCATAGAGGCAAATGTTGACGGATGGGATGTCACCAAAATCCTAGTAGATGGAGGAAGCTCGATATACTCTTCGCATCAACACTAGACGCAATGGGAATCAAAAGACAAAACTTGGGAAGAGCGTAATATCCATTAGTTGGCTTCGGTGGCAAAATGATAAATTCAATTGGAAGAATTGTACTACCAAGTATCCTTCAAGACAAAAAAATAATGCAAGAACGTAACAAGTGGCATTTGATGTTGTTGAAATGCATAGCCAATATAATGCAATCTTCTAAGAGGAAGCCTAAACATCTTCGGCAAAGATCAACTACTCCTACCTATGCATGAAAATTCCAGCAATCAATGGACCAATATCAATTCATGGAAACCAAAAGCGAAGCAAGAAATATTGAGAAAGATTCAACTCCGGCTCAAAGGAATGTTTTGGCCATTGAAGAAATCGAAGACGAAGATGAAACGAAAAATGCGAAGTCACAAAAGAAAGCGAAGACATGTCACAAAGCGTAAAACCAAGGAAGTCTTGCTAGATCCAATGATAACAATAAGAAAGTCATCATAGGCACCAATCTAGCAAAAGAAGAAGAAGAACAACTCATAAGTTTCTTAAGAAGCAATCAAGACGCCTTCGCATGGTCGGCAAAAAGATCTAGAAGGAGTTAGCGTAGAGACATCATTGAACACCGCCTGAACATCGACCCAAATATCAAGCCGAAGAAACAAAAAAAGTTACGAAAAGATCTCCTCAGATAGAACAATGGCCGCTAAGGCTGAGGTTCAAAGACCGCTAGATACAAAAGTTATAAGGGAAGTCCAATTTACAACCCGGTTGGCAAACATCGTGATGGTAAAGAAAAGCAATGGAAAATGGAGAATGTGCATAGATTTCACGTATCTCAACAAAGCTTGTCCGAAAGACAACTTCCCTTTACCAAGGATCGACACATTAGTCGACCAAGCCGCAGAAGTGAAATGCTAAGCTTCCTCGATTGCTTCTCGTGATATCATCAAATTTACATGAAGAAAGAAGATGAAGAAAAGACAAGTTTCATAACACCATTTGGGACTTATTGTTTCCAAAGAATGGCGTAGGGGCTTCGCAATGCCGGTTCAAGCTTCATCGAATGACATCGTTAGCACTCAAAGATCAAATCGGAGACAATTTGTTTGGCATATGTCGACGACATAATAGTGAAAAGCAAGAAACGCGAAGACCATTTGAAAGATCTCGAAGCAAACATTTGAGAACTTGAGAAAATCAAACCTCAAACTCAATCCTGAAAAGTGTACCTTCGAGTACAAAAAGGCAAGATCCTCGGATGCATAGTTTCAAAGAAAAGGCATCGACCCAAATCTAGAAAAAAATAAAAGCAATCATGTAAAACAAGTTCCAAAGAATACCAAGGACATCCAAAAATTGACAGAAGATTGGCTTCACGAACCGGTTTATATCAAAAATCGCCAGAAAAAAGCTTCCCAATTTTTCAAGCACTCAAAGGGGCGAAGACAAACTTTACATGGGGAGAAGAACAACAAAAAAGCTTTTGAAGAAATAAAGAAATATCTTTCAAGTCCCTCAACATTGACAACACCAAATGTTGATCAAGAACTACTCTTATACATCTCAAAGATCCGAGAAAGCAAAGAAGTTTTTAAAGACTAGTGCAAGAAAGAGAGAAAGACCATGCGAAGAAACAAGAACCGCTTTACTTTGTCTCCGAAGCCCTCTCCTGATAAAAGTTGTTTTACTCGAAATTGAGAAAATAGCATATGCAAAGTACTTATGGCAACAAGAAAGTTGAAGCACTACTTCTTGGCCCACAAAGTGAGAATTCCAACAAATCAACCACTCAAAGATGTACTCCAAAGTTGCAAAACTTCGTGAAGGCTTGGAAAGTGGCAGCTGAAATCTCGCAATATTTCATCGAATTTGAGAAAAGAACAAAGAATAAAGTCACAAGTATTAGCAGATTTCATCTCGTGATTGGACACCAAAGAACAAGTTGCGAAGATCAAAAAGATCATCAAGAGTGGACTTTGTCCTGTCAAGAATGGACAATGAATTGCAATGGAGCATGGGGCTCGCAGGGCCGGGCGTAGCAAAGAATAATCACTTCGCCATCCGGTGTCAAAATGAAATATGTAGCAAGACTTGAATTTCGATGCACCAACAACATCGCGGAATATGAAGCAAGATTCTTTGGGGCTTCGCAAAGCAAGAGCAATGGGCGTACAAAAAATCATGATAAAAAACAGATTCTCAAGTCGTGGCAGGCCATGTCGAAAAAATTACAAGGCAAAAGATCCGAGCTGGGCAAAGTACTTGCAAAGTGTGAGGGATCAAGAAAACATTTCAAGGATTCACAAAGGCGAAGCATTTCAAGAACAAACAATGAAGAGGCGGATGAAATCGCGAAGGCAAAAGCAAACTCAAAAAGTAAAGTTGCCACCGGATGTGTTTTATCAAGTATTATCGAATCTTCGATAAAAGCAAAAAATTGAAGAGCCAAAGTACATTCATATCATTGAAAGCGAAGATTGGAGATCGAAAATAATAGCATTCCTAAGAGGATTTTATGAACCGAAAGCGAAAGTTGAAGAAATAAGAATGAAGCACAAGACAAGAAATTACAAACTTATTGGCAATCAACTTTTCAAGCATGGCATTTGTGAACCACTACTCAAATGCATTTCAAGCGAAAGAAGGCAAAGAATTGCTGCAAGAAATACATAGTGGAACATGTGGAAATCACGCCGCCCAAGAGCCATAGCAGAAAGGCATTTAGACAAGGATTCTATTGGCCAACAAAATGTAAAGATAGTAAGGAAATAGTCAAAACTTGTCACAATTGCCAAATCTCAAAAACAAGTCAAATGCCCCCGCCAATCCAATTCAACACATTGAACCTACTTGGCCACTTGCAAGATGGGGAATAGACATAATTGGTAAACTTCCACCAGCTCAAGGCAATCATCAATATGCATTGTCGCAGCTTGAGTATTTCACAAAATGGATAGAAGCGAAGCCAATAACAAACATGTCATCCACAACAATGAAGAAGTTCCTTTGGCAAAACATAATTTGCGGTTCGAGTCCCAAGACACAACTTTGGACAATGGAACTCAATTTGACAAATAAGATTTCGTGAAGCTATTGTGAAAGTATGGGAATCCAAATTTTGCTTCGCAAGATCACTCAAGTATCCTCAATCCAATGGAGCAGTCGAAAGAGCAAATGGTATCATATGTGTGGGAATTTCAAAAATCTAGTAGGACTCCCAAAAGGAAAATGGGTTGAAGAATTACCAAGGATTGTTTGGAGTCACAATACGACCACAACAAGATCAACGAAGTTTACACCTTTCAAGTTACTATATGGTGATGAAGCAATGACTCGGAAAGAGATACAATTCAAGGTCCAAGAACAAGTGTTGAAATCACAAGCGAAGAAGGCCAAAAGACAAGCAAAGACTTGCTCGAAGAAGAAAGAAACCAAGCTTGTGATGAATCTCGGGAAATACCAAGAAGAAACAAGCAAGTGGTACAACAAGAAAGTAGTAAAAAGAGATTTACAACCGGGAGACTTCGTGCTAAAAAGGAAAAGAAACGAAGACACCGTGGGAAAGTTCCAAAGAAAAAAGTGGGAGGGTCCTTTCATCATAACAAAATCAAACAGGGCAAGGATCCTATCACTTGGAGAACATCAAGGGAGAAGAGTTGAGCCATACATGGAACATCAAAGACCTTCGCAAATATTATCCCTAGAATTTTCCTTTTTAAAGTTTTGTAAATAAGAAAGTTAGATTCAAATTCCTAGAAGCATTTTATCATTTTCAATCAAGAGTCTGCACTCTTTTCCACTCGGGGGGAGCCCTTCGCGGGGTGAGTGGTTTTCTAACGAGGCGCACTCTATTGTGAATTCTCATGTCAAATATAAATGAGAAAGTAGTTTCCCCAAACTTGTGCATCCTTTACTTTTCTTTCCAATTACTACAAAGCCGAAAAAAGCAAAACGCTTTAACATCGGCTAAAAGTTTTCACAAAAATAAAACTAAGTAGGTATAATTTAAGTATAAAACTAAAATTATTACCTACAAAATTCTCTAAGAAGAAATTTTGACTTCAAATCGAAGTCTTCGCTCCTACTTCCTAAAAGGGGACAAACGTTTTCAAAATTCTCTAAAGAAATTTTGACTTCAAATCGAAGTCTTCGCTCCTACTTCGCAAAAAAAGAAGGGGCGACGTTTTCAAAATTCTCTAAGGAGAAATTTTGACTTCAAATCGAAGTCTTCGCTCCTACTTCGCAAAAAAAAGAAGGGGACGACGTTTTCAAAATTCTCTAAGGAGAAATTTTGACTTCAAATCGAAGTCTTCGCTCCTACTTCGCAAAAAAAAGAAGGGGACGACGTTTTCAAAATTCTCTAAGGAGAAAATTTGACTTCAAATCGAAGTCTTCGCTCCTACTTCAAAAAAAGAAGAAGGGGATGACGTTTTCAAAATTCTCTAAGGAGAAATTTTGACTTCAAATCGAAGTCTTCGCTCCTACTTCGCAAAAAGAAGGGGACGACATTTTCAAAATTCTCTAAGGAGAAAATTTGACTTCAAATCGAAGTCTTCGCTCCTACTTCGCAAAAAAGAAGGGGGACGACGTTTTCAAAATTCTCTAAGGAGAAAATTTGACTTCAAATCGAAGTCTTCGCCTCCCACTTCAAAAAAAAAGAAGGGGACGACGTTTTCAAAATTCTCTAAGGAGAAATTTTGACTTCAAATCTAAGTCTTCGCACTTCGCAAAAAAAGAAGGGGACGGCGTTTTCAAAATTCTCTAAGGAGAAATTTTGACTTCAAATCGAAGTCTTCGCTCCTACTTCACAAAAAAAGAAGGGGGACGACGTTTTCAAAAATTCTCTAAGGAAAAATTTGACTTCAAATCGAAGTCTACGCTCCTACTTCGCAAAAAAAAAAGGGACGACATTTTCAAAATTCTCTAAAAGAGAAATTTTCACTTCAAATCGAAGTCTTTGTTATCAAGAAGAACAACGTTTTTTCCGAATTAGTAAAAATGGTAATTTATTATACAAAACAAATATACAAAGATACAACATCGTGCCAAACACTTATTCAACCTTACATACAACAAGTGCAAAGCTTAAACATTCAAAACTCTTCAGAAGCAACACTAGTCGCTGCTTCGCTCAAAATGTCTTCGACGACCTCGTTGATTATTTGATCCGCCCAGTATCTTGCAAACCATCCCCAAAGATAAAACTTGGGGATGCACTTGAGCAAGAAGACTGAAACAAAAACCTTAAATGCATCAAGAAAGAGCAAGAATAGAGCAAAAACAAAGAACCCGGAATAACACGAATTTTACCTGCCCAACATTGCTGAAATCAACAACCCTAGGCATCCTATAGGAATCTTTTGCTCTAGACTTCCCAAGACACTTATCCACAAACTCGTCGATATTGGCACTACCGTAAGCCTCAAGAAACTCCGAAGCCTCCAAAACAAAATCACCCTTCGCAATCATAAGAGGCATCGCGACAACAATATCTTGCGCAGGCTTCGCGTGAGAAACCTGCGCAAGATATTCCAAAGTCAAAAAAAAAAATCATCACAAAAATCAGCAACAAACATCAACTTCGCAATAATAATTAACTTCGAAAATTCATAAACAGTAAACATAAATAAGAGCCACACACAAACATTTAACTTATCAACAATTACAACAAATCTATCAAACATAAGTTTCCCTTCTCTCAAAAAGTTAAGCCACAAATTTTTTTCCTAGCCTCTCTCGCTCACTAACATTGTTCTTCTCTTTTTCTTCAACTTCGCGGGCAATCCTCTCCTCCTCTTCCTTCAACTTCCTAAACTTCTCTTCCTCCTGTAAGATGTCAAGTTCAAGCTGTTAAAAGGCAAAGTCAGAAAACAAATAAGAACAAGAAAAAGAGAACAAAGAAAACAATAAAAAGGAGAAAGAGTATTACCCTTCTTAATTTTTCCTTTACTTTCTCAAGACAATGCTCTCGCCCACAATTGCACCAATATTGCTCAAAGAATTTCTGGCAAAGCAGCTGTGTGCGAGGAGAGATCTTGCTAACAGCATCTCCAGGAAACTTAAAGCCCTCATTTGCGAAGGTATCATACAGGGGATCCTTGGCTTCTTTCATAAGATGAAGAAGTGCCCGAGTAGAATACATAACACTTGTGTCTACGGCAGCTTGAATCATAACCCCAAGATCTTCATACTGCCTGCAAAGCCAGCTGAAAAATGGGTCATACTCTCCAAGATCCCAACAAGCATCTTCTGGCATAGCTCCCCACTTCTCATAAGCCTGCTTGCAAAGTTCCCAAGTCCTGTTAAACCTTCGCAGCATGAGTTCATCAGTATCAGATTTCTTCTTTTCCAAGGATGCCTTCTCTCTCTTAAGAGCTTCAATAGTAGTCTTCGCAACCTCTAGTTGCTGATCCTTCTCTTTGATAATATCAGAAGCTCCATGATACAATCGATCCAACCTATGCCATTCATCAACGGCATCACCTCTCTCCTTCTCCTTAGTTGCTAATTGGGATTTTAGAGATTCAATCTCCCCAATAATGATTTCTCACGAATAGCAAAAGTCTGCAAAGACTATCTTCAAGGGATTTTCTAAGCCCACGATTCACAAGAGCACCCCTGTACAAAACAAAACAAACCAATTAGAAACAATTTATAAATAATCAAACTTTGCATTTGCAAAAGTACATTCATAAAATAAAAAAGTTTTACCTTGTACATCAAATTGATACCAAAGATCGGCTAACTCCAATGGGTTCATCTTAAGCTAGTTCACCTCGGCATCCTGAACGAAAAAAGCATCATCAATACATTTAGCCAGTTGTTTTTCGATCTTCTTCTAAGCACGTGAAGCTTGTCTACTCCGACTCCAACAAACTTATAAGAATCTAAATTAACACCACTCTCAAAGCAAAACTTCAGAGTGTTGTCAATAGATTTTGAAATAGCCTCTGAAGTAAGCTTTGTCTCATCAACAACCACTTGAGGAGTGGGGTGATCCAAGAGAACGTCCTTCATGGATCCAACATCAATAGTCTTTTCTTTTTTTGATGAAGTGGCGTATCGAGGGGAAAAATTGAGCTAAAACAAATCAAAAGAAAAATAATTAAGAAAAATAGGATTCCAATACAAAATTATGGAAACTAGCGAAGTTAGATACACTTACAAACCTTCTCACCATCTTTCAAAGGACAAGGAATCTTCTCCCCGTGTTTCAACATTCACCATTGATTTCGATAAACGGCTTTCGCCGATCTCGCCGGCCTCTTCATCTTCAACATCGATAAGTCATCAAAGGAAACGGCAATAGTCCCGGTTCCTTTCCTCTTAAGTTTTTCCTTTACAACTTCAAGAGCTTCCTCGGCCCTTTCTTTTAAAGATTTTTCTACAAGAGAAGCAAGAAAATTAAGATAATGAATTCAAGAAATTACAAATAAGCATAAAAATACGCACCAACAACAACTTCGCCTTGCACTTCGATAGGCTTTTTCAACAAAAATCTCGAAACCTTTGCGGTGTTCTCGAGACAAAGCCAAGCAAGCATCTGCGTCGCAAAGATCCGCTTCTTTCCTCCTCTCTCCGCTCACTTCGTATCGGGAAGTGAGGATGGATTTTCTCGAGGTGCATTGACAAGTGACTCATGTGAATATATTTAGCTAACTTAACTAGTTACGGACAATCTTGATCATCACATGAAGTGGAAATCAACTTCATTTGTAAATTCGTGAGTTGGATCCCTAAGTCTAGGAGAAGAAGGAGATGCAAAGTACCAAGATAGGGAGAAACCGGGGTCATATCTACATCGGATCCCGGCTAGCACCACCGAAGTCCCCAATTTCTGCGAAGAACCAAAATTTTGTAAAATTTCGGATAACGGAGTAAGCAAACTCGGAGTCGGTCCCAGTAGGTGCAAAACTTTGCAAATTTCCCTCACCTCCAAGTCTCGAAGAGAAGTGCCAAACTTTGAACCTTCAAGTATTGGGGCATCAACTTCGCTATTAGTCAAATCTAAATTATCAACTAAGGATGCCACTTTGTCTTCTTAGCCTTCTTCTTCCTCGAGCCTTCGAGTGGCAGCCTTTAGAAGGTGTCTTCGACAAAAGAGGACGGCTTCAGCGGTGTCATTTCTTTTTCTTTTCAAATTTTTGTCGCCATCACCTTATCCTTCTTATCTTTCTTGCGAGCATAAGCGTGGGGTGGTCGAACCTTATAAGTTATGTTAGCCAAATCAAAAATACAGTTTTTAGCCTAACATAATCGGTACCAATTATCTCATCCATCTCTTTTTTCTTTCATGAAGATATTTCCCAAGCAAATCCACGGCCGCTCTCTACATCGGCAACAAAAAATCCTCCTCATTTTTAAACCGTGAAGGCATCACGGTATCCCCTGTCGAGAAAAATGTAATCCCTCTCCCTAATCTTCTTCGTATGGTATCGAAGAAAGTTCCATCCAAGCCTTAGTGGCCAAACACCACCGCAAGATATTCCTCGACAAGGTCACGAGTAGATTGGCGAGAGAGAAACCCCTCTTGAAAGCTTTTAGGCACTCGTAACAAGACTTAGACTTGGAAGGCTCGGGCTTACACTCAAAATGCTCCTTGTGCGGCCATGAAGCTAAAGGGTAAATCTTAACAATGCCTTTTTTTCCACGATTCTCCTCAATCATAGGAACCTTGTGGTAAAACCAAAGAGTTAGTCCACCCGTCTGCCCATTTGTTTTTCATAGCGGGTAAAATCGCTTTTGACCTCTAGCGCCTTAAAATCGCAACATCCAAAGTACGCTTTCATTTCAGACATACGCTTCAATTTTCTTTGACTTAAATTGAGTAAGAAGCTCGCACAAGGAACAAAAAGCATCAATATCCGCTTCACATTTTGACTCCGACAGCCCCACAAGAAAATGAACAACTTGACTATTGCATTGGGAGTCAAGTGATGCATCTCAATGTTGAATTTCTTGAAAACTTCCTCGAGAAAATTCTCGAGGGGGCATGCGAAGACCTGCAGAAGAAATGTATCTTTAAACACTATGCACTCATCGAGCTTAGGTTTGGGAACCTTCTCATCCGGCTCCGCTGGCAGACTGTTCCTTCTTCTCGAGGATTCCATCCTTAACCATTTGTTTGAAATCCTCCTCGGTCATTTTGCTACGACCAAATATCGGTGAGATTCTGTCGTCGGTAACAACTTCGCACTCGGCGTAAAACATCCGAGAGCCCCGCATCCGAATTATCCCGGCCGAGAGTTCGCTTCTTCATCTACTTCTTGCTCATGCGAATCAGTCGAACATCTTCGACAAGTGCCATTCTAAATTAAAAGAAAAAGATAACAATCAAGATCATAACAAAACTTCGCGGAAAAGATTGAAAGATAGAAAATTCTTAGACTTCGATAGAAATTATACCTAACTTAGAGGAATTGCGTAACTCCACTTCAAATCTCTCGGAAGATTCGACTTCGCAAGATTAGCTTCGTGTCACGTAAAAAAATTTCAAAAAGGTGGCCCTCTTCGAAAAAGATAAAGAAAATAGGGGGGGGTGCTTCGCTATTTATAGACCCCTTCCGGTCAAACGGTCAAACTAGCCGTTAAAAAAATTAGCAAAGAGAAAAGAATCAAGCGAAGATATTCGCAAAGTTACAATCGAAAAGTCCAACTTCAAAGTCCGGGGCGACGTTTTGGATCGAAACAAAGTTTTGAGAAAACTTATGATTCATGGGTTTCATGCCTTTGAAGTCGGCCTTAAGCCCGGCTTTCTTTGTTGGGATCTAACTTTGATTTACTTTTAAAACTTTCGTCCCAAACTTTGAAGATTTCGGGATGAATCGGAATGGAAGCAAAGTTCTACTTCAAGATGACTTCGCGAGAATTTTGGCTTCAGCGGAAGAACAGGCTTGGTTAAAAGACAAAAACTAAGGTCGAAGATCCAAGCGAAGATGGCCTCGATAACTTCGCTGCGAAGCCAAAGCATCATCGCCAGAAGAAACGAAAAGCATCGCGAAGATGGAAGATTGAACTAGAAGAGGCGCGGAGATGAAGAGTGCATCTTCGCAGGGGAAAGGATATCGTATAAGATCATTTCAGGATCCTTGATATTTTTGTATAATTGCGAAGTCGGGGGGCCTATAAATACCCCCTAACATCCTTTGTAATCGCCATGTTGAATGGCCACCTTGTAAACCATATCATCATCAATAACATGTTGTGTTGAGCAATCACCCAACATGAGTGTAATCAATGAGGTATGTGTAGTGAGGGGAAAGCCTAATTCTACTTTTGCTCCTTGAGGAAACATATCTCTCTTTGGAATCTGGAAACTTTATGAGAAGTTGGGTTGTATCACTTTCTTTTTCTTTATTTTTTCTTTTATGGAGAGGCGGGCATCTAAGTACCCATTGTTTTATTGTGGACACTTGTCCATTTCTTTTTTACTCTCCTTTATTCTTCTTTTTTTAGGGAGGTAGGCTCTACTTGCCCGTAGGACACTTGTCCATTTTTCATCTTTCATTTCTTCTTTCTTCTTTCTCTTTTTTTCGATTATACAACCCAAGCCTCCTTTTGTAATAAACTTGTAGAGAGATAGAAACAAGGATAAAGGAGCTTTATGAGATGTTAGCTAAGTGGATATGTTCAGGGAATATTTTTTTGGTTGTTCTCTCCTAGGGTAGGAGTAGAACATTTTTTAGTGGCTAGAGTGAAGTGAATAGTTGTATGTATATGATGGGTGTACATATGGTGGATGCGCTTTTCGTGATGGAAATAGCATATAAGTGAATGGAGTCGAGTGGAGTGGAGTGGAGTGTACATGATCGGCATGACAAGTTTCTAAGGGTCGACAAAGATTGAACAAACTCAATGCAAAAGCAAGCGACCTATATATATATATATCAAATTGTTTTCCTAATCTATGGAGCATGTATATATATGGTCGTGGTAGGAGGTTCAACACTCTTGTCACACAGAACTTATCATGTGCATTTTAATTTTCAAAAGATAAATCTCCGTAAATCTAGCATCACTAGGAGTTAGATAAACAAAGAGCTCGACTCTCATATATCATATCTGTCAATTACCAAGACTTTAGAGCAAGCATTTGCTAGCCACGTGTTTCGTGTTGAGCAATCTCAAGTCAAAGTAGTTGCATTAAAAGCTCGAGAGAAATTAAGCTTGAAAGGTAGGTACTTGAAAGGAATTACGACGGACAACTATTCATCATCTCCAAGGCTAGAGATTATCTTCGTAGTTTATTTTATTATCACACTCTAATAAAGACTATATAGACTCTATTTATTTGGTTTCCTTAGTTATGCATCTTTTTATTTCTTTCTAATAAAGCAAACAAATCTAGCTAAAATTAAATAAGGTATAATAATACTTATTCGGATACATGGGGGTTGCACTCCCCAAGCCGGATGTTGACATAGTCTTCGATGTTTTTGATGGTTGGAAGTAGAGGTAGATAGTGATGGTGGTGATTGATCTTCTTTAACGTTGGACACCCCATTGTGTCATGTCTCTCTTCCTTGGGATCCTGCTGAACTCAAATAGACAACAAAGCTAATGGAACTTGATTAAACATTAGGGGTTAGCCATGTTGCTTCTTGTTGCCAAAGATTAGGATTATTCCTTTTAAGACAAGAATTCAAAGAAAGATTAATATTTTTGGATTTTCTATGTAAAATAAAGAATGATGATGCATGCATATTTATTTTATTTTTATGCCACCACAAGAAATATCCTTGTGGGTTGTTATACGCCACAAAATTACTCACATGGGGCTTAGAGTTTTTCATGTCTATGCAACAAACAAATATTTATTTTCTTTACTAATGCAATGCTAGTGTTGTAATGTAAATATGATAAAGGAAAATGATTATGCAATGCAAGGAGCTAAATATGCTTGTAACACCCCAAATTTTGCATCTTTTGAAAATAGAATAAAATAATTTATTTATGTATTTTGTGCCCATGAAATATAGGAAAATAAATATTTTTGACAAATTAAAATTTATCATAAGGCTAGAGACATGATTGATGCATTCATGCCACTTTGCATTTTATTTTTGAGGTGACTGGTTTTGATTTAGTTTAGAAAGGTTTTCAAATTCTTTGTGAAATTCTATTTGAATTTGAGTCCAAATAAAAGAAAAGGCAATTCTTTTTCCTCCTTCCTCTATTCTCCAAATTTAGCCCAAGAGCCCAAATGGCCTATCTCTTTTCCTTCATCTGCTGATCGAAGTTCGACTCGACAGACATGAGTCCCGCCGCGACACGCAAAAGACCCGCAAGACCGGGCCACCTTTCCCTTCGGCGTCTTTGGCGCGCCTATAAGAATCAAACCACCATCGTTAGTCTCGGCTTTACATGCCCTAGACGCAGCGGCCGCCCGCCCTTCGCCGAGCCCCCGCCGCCGAAACCGAAACCCTAGCCATGCGCCGCCACCATCGCGATCTCGCCAAGCTCCACGGCCGCATCTGCCGCCGCCTCGCCGCCCGTCTCCAAACCGTTGACGAGCTTCACGTCAAGGAGAGCTCGTTGTCGCCCCTGTTGAGCGAAGACGTCGTCCATCTTCTCATCACGAGATCAGCTCTTCATCCGCGTGAAGACACGCCGCCGGCACCATCCAGTTGCTTCACCGGACGTTCGCGGCACCCATGCCGAGGTTCCGATCCAAGGAAGCCGTCGTGTATCCATCAAACCCGCAGCCGCTGCAGAGGTCCGTCCGTTGGCGTCGATCCTTAGGTAATCTTACCATGATCCACGCTACCCCCCTGTTTTTTATATCATCGATGCCGCATCGTTCTATATGCATGTGCCATATTCTTCTATATATACATGTATGTACACGCACATATATAGGTCCTCCAGACAACAACGTGTAGTCTTTGAGCCCTACCGACCTAACCTCGCGCCGCTTCGGACCTAGCTAGCTTTGCTTCATCGCCGTCCATGGAGGAGTCCTACACACATCATAGTCTTCTCCAAATCGAGCACCTAGTGCTCTATAATGCCAAGATCATTTGGTCACCGTGATGCTTCACGATGCAAGTATCATGCTCTACGCCGAGCCTTGCTAACTTGATGATGTCACCCTTGCTAACTCCGTGACATCATGATGACATAAAGTATGTTTTCTTGCCGTTTTCCTTTAGCAAAATAAATTAGGAATACAATCTAAATACACATACACATCCATCACCCTAAGCCATCCAAATCTAGATCGAGAGTCAAGATTAGAAGATACCCTTTCATTGGCGCTTTTTCTAAAGAGACCCTAGATTTTCTTCTACTTCTACTCATCGCATGTTCAAATCTGATTTACCTTTTTATTTATTTTATTTCGAAATCAAGTATTAAGTATTTATAGTTTTGCCATCCAACTTCAAATGCCCATAACTTCTCCGTTTTAAATCCGATATGAACCGTTCAACTTTCGTTAGATTCGTAATTCCGTAATCTACATGTTAGTATCATTGTTTTTCTGGTTTCAAACTTTTAAATTTCGAATTTGAATTAGTTTATTATTTTATTACTAGTAAACTTGCAAAATTCATATCTACGCCGTTTTAGCTCCGTTTTCGGTGATCTTTACGTCTGGGTGATCGTAGCAACGTGTAGATTACTTTTATAAGCTTTTCAAACTGTTTTCTCACTGTTGGTGTACTGTTCTAATGGTAGTCTTGTTTGCCATGCATGATTGGATTCATGTGTTTGTGTGTTCTTGATCGGAATCGAGTAGATCGGTGAGCTTTATGTTGTTGATCTCGAAGAAGACCGTGATCTATAAGAAGTTGATGAAGAAGGTGTTTTTGGGAAAGTATTGGACTTGAAGAAAGGATCTATATTTAAGGCAAGTATAGTTTTGGGATATGCTAGCTTTAAACTATGATCATATGACTTGAATGATGTTTATGCAATGAACTTTAAACATGACAATTAGCAACATGTGGACTTGTCGGCAAGTGATAATCCGGGATATACAAGATGCAGCTATGGGGGCTACATGGCTCGGCTCTAGTTGTTCAAGGGTTTTACCTAACTTTGTTGGTGGTTTGCCGTAATTGGGAGAAACGGGGTTGTAGCTCGTTGGCCACTTAATATTTTTAGGAGGGCCTTTGAACGACTTTATATGGTTTTCATTTGTTTAGGGAGTCGCGAACCTACTCGTGGGTGGAAACCATGACCCGTAGTGAAAGTGTACACCTCTGCTAGCAGAGTTAATTAAACCGACATGTCACCCGTGTTCGCGGTCATGAACGGCCTTGGAACTTTTGCATTAAAGATGATGACCTATGGTTGTTTAATAGTTCATAATTTATCGTTTTTGCTCTACATTATTATGTTATAGTGATCATGGGTTTTGGGGTAGATATTGCCTAGCTATATTTGCGGAGTTCGACATGGACTCACTCTTGCTATTCCCCCACACTTCAGGAAGAAGTTAGGCTTGTGATCAACCAGTCAGTCGTTCCCTGTGGTGCCTACATCAGAAGAACAGAGAGTCTTTCCGTTGTCTGCTAGCTAAGGTTATTGCTTTTATGTTACATTCGTTATATTTTAAGCATTGTGAATTGATTACCATTCATTTGTAAAACTATATGTGAGATTTGACTTCTAGGGCTCACATATGGCTTCATCTGGTTTTGTTCTTAAAACCGGGTGTTACATATGCTATGCATTAGATAACTACCGGTCTTACCTTTCGGCGAGGGTTCAGTGTTTTAAGTCCTATGAACGAGACTTCTTACTTTGTTGTTTCCTTGAGTGTATTATCTGATCTTGACGGCCGTGTTCCTTGAGATGGTGAAGGACGACGTCACCCATGTTCTTAGCTGGTCTTATGAGTTGGAGTAAAGCGTAAGCAGCTTCTTGTTTAGTGTGCATGCTTGTAGGACATTCACTTGTTGGATTCTAGAGAGACTGGTAGGCTTCTCCACCATTTTGCTCAAAGTGTGTCCTGCTTGCAAAGTCATGGTAGAGATCAAGTGCATGGGCTCTGTTGGTGGGAAAACACCAAATGTAATCAAAAACTTCATTCATTCTTCTCTAACCATAGGCACATCAAACAAGATAGAGTTGATTTATTATACACTTTTCTTAATCCTAACTTGGGTGACAAGATCAGAAGTTTGAGCATGATTGTTTGTGATTAAAACTTTCGACAGATCGAATCAAGCTCGTTGACTCTTAGAAGGGTTTTCTTATCTAAATATAAAAAGCATGATTATGATTCTTCCAAAGCAAGGTAAGCAATATTCTGGCTTACAAGATGAGGACTAAGAGATCAAGAGAATGGTGGTAGGAACAACTAAAGAAACAAAACATGTTGAGCTAATAAAGCTGAATCAGGCAAGGTTGTTACTCTAACATGTTTTATTCTTTATTTATGAACAAGCCATACTTTAGGTAAAGCTTAAGTAATGACAACTTACCTCAAGATGTTACCTTATTATTGGAATGTGACAACACCGCAACACCTTGTGGTGGTTCTTTTCTTCTGTTCGAAGCTTTCCTTCTTTGGCCTCTTGTGTATCTTGCTCCTCACTTATCTCTTTTATTGCATCATACTTTCTCTCTTGTTCTTTAAATTGTTCTAGGACCTTTTAGCTCCCCTCATGGTTTTATTCCTGTAGTATTAGTTGACAATAGATACCCGAAGGAATACAAGTAATTGTAAACAAAGGTAGAATTGCCATGGAGCTAAAGGTATCTTCTAAGCTACAGAAAGTTTTGGTTGGATATTTTAATTAGCAAGAGCTCACTATTACTTTTCTCTAGTAGAAGATTTTATTATACCTTAAGTTTGATTTTGATGAAAGACATTCATTAACCATTCAAACTTAGGAAGATAAAGTAATTGTGAGTAGAGGGATTGCAAACCAGCATGTCAGAGTGATGGGAGCTTGAGAAGAGGAGGAGTAATGTCGGATGATCTTTAGAGGAATCGACCTTCCTCCCCATGCTTGAGCCTTCCCGTCACTTTCGACACTTTAAGTATGAATGCTTTGAGCCATCCCTCATCATGTGTTACAACCAACATGTCCTTAGATATTGTTCATCCTTTGTTCCTGCAAGTTTAGTGACCAAGAATACCCGAAGGGAACTTGTCCTAGGAACATGTTTCTTTTAGCATGATCATTCATGTGCTCAGATTTTTTTTTAGAGAGAACATAAGACAAAGGTTGTATACAAAAATGTGATTTATATTCACTTACCTGTCTTTGATGTTCTTTTGGTCTGTTGCTTTGTCCATCCACTTCTTTCAAGTGATAGCTTTTCTAGATCGTGTTGTATGACACTCTTCTTCATTGAATAGACAAAGCATAGATTCTTTCCTACAAAATATCAGTGGACACATACCCGAGGGAATATACAACATGGTTGAGGCAGGGGTTGTTGTCGAAAATTCATAAGATCTCATCTATGCTAAAGAAAAACGTGGTTCTTTGATTACACTTAGCACAGATTTTATTTTTCATGTCTTATAACTCATTTTATTTGCGGCTGCACTCTATTATGTGGATCAAGGCAAAGATAACTTATAGCAAAAGACAGAGTGAATGATATTTGATACTTACAATTCTTCCATGAATGAGCCGTGTCTTTTGCACAAGGTTAGAGTTCATCATATGCCTTGCTTCATCTCTGATCTAAGTTCATCTCTTGACTTACCCGAATTGAATTGAGAGTTTTCTGCAGGGGTTAGTCCAACAAAATATCCAATGTCCACGCAAGCAATTCTCAGTTCAATAACCAAACTAGACTCCATGTCTAATTTAATTAAGGAAGGCTATTTAATCTAAGCACCACGCTTAATTTAAAAGCCTTTGGAAATACTCTTAAGCGTATTTCCAAACCAAAGCATACTATAGCAAACAAAGGTAACATGAAAGCATTACAGAGATTTACTCAAATAGAGATGAAAGAGCATAATCAAGGTGAGGATTTTTTTTTTTAATGCAAACGACATGGATGGACATGAATTGATGCAATGAATGCAAAAATTAAAAGGATAACTACTCAATAGGTTTAGAGTCCATGAGCAAGACTATCTCACCTTTATTGATTATACTTACCATGAT
Organism: Hyparrhenia diplandra; assembly: GCA_015847255.1. NCBI lineage: Eukaryota > Viridiplantae > Streptophyta > Magnoliopsida > Poales > Poaceae > Hyparrhenia > Hyparrhenia diplandra. The sequence goes on along the minus strand of JADLZK010001899.1, from coordinate 26,665 downwards.
GCACAGCTTCTATATACGTCACTTGAGATTTTTTTCATTGAATTCTTGTGACGGCGACTTCTTCTCTAATCTACAAATAGTTAGAATAATATACATATGAATACATACCTTTGAGATGGCAGGGTTCCAATGTTGATGAATCTTGATTGATCGGGCACCCCAGGTTCTTCAATCTGTCTTCTTTTCTCGTGGAATCTTGTCGGAAGGTCGCAACGACATCTTTTGTCCTGTCTATTTCACAACTCAACAGAACAAGGGTAATCCTACTAAAGCTAGTGATACACTAAATTAGCAAACATCATGATCATTATCGTAATCTTTAGGCCAATTGCTTCCTAAGAACGGCGCCAAAAAGCTTGTCGGCATTTGTTAAGTGCTAAAAGAATATGAAGGATTCTGCAAGCGCCTGAGAACACCTACCATTGTAGCTTTTCCCTAGGATGAGTATTCTAGAGTATCGTATCCACGGGGAAGCTTTGGCTAAAAAAAGAATTCTAATAAGTCACAATCATGTATCCACTAACTTAGCAAACCACTAGACTATAGTGAGGGGGTAATTGTTAAAGGATAAATAAATATCAAAGCATAAAATAATAATCTATCTAAGATATCAAAGAATAACTAAACTAATCAAGAGGTCAAAGGGAGAGATCAAGATTCTTGGGTACTTCTCTATTACTTAGGTTCTATGATAGCAATTACACTAATGCACTTTGGAGCAACAGTTCCTTTCCAACTCTCGAGAAAGACTGGGAAGAAGGTAGTTGGGAGAAGGCTGCCTAAAGCTCTACGAAACACCAACCCATATGTGGTGGACTACAAAGACCGACAGGGCTGTCACCCCCTCGGCTACCACAACTATCCGTAGGTTTGGCGCAACCTCGGGTAACCAATAGCCTAGACACCAAGTCTACACTATCGATTACTACTCTAGCTACCATGAATAACTAGAGTCCTCAATACGAGCGGAGATCCCATGTAATAGCATAACAACTATACTTAACCATATATGAAAGGCATGAAAGTGAATAGAGAAGATAAATATATGAATCATAAGTCTTGTAGAGAAGATACAAAGACATACCATACTCTGAAGACATCTCCAGAATAGGAGCATAGCTCCACTCTCCTTTACTCTTGATTAGATCTAAGTTAGATCTAATCTAGTTCTAATTACATGTCTAATCTACTTCTAATTACATGGCTAACCTACTTCTAATCTACTTCTAATTCACTAATCCCAGAGAGAGGTTATCCTTATATTGGGACACCTCTACAACTGAGAGATAATGAATAGAATGAGATAGAATGAATTAGGGTTTAACCCTGGGGTCAGGGGGTCTTCTTATATAGGCCTTGGCGATGAACGATGACCATTGGATCAAACCGACCTTCAATAACGGTGTAGATACAACCTCAAGGTCGGTTACAAACCGACCTAAGAAGATGAGGATGACAGGTGGGACCCACCTGGCGGCCGGCCTAGTTGGCACCGGCGACGCCAGGTGGGTGGCAAGCCACCTTGGCTTTCCGTCTCTCCTGGTGTCTTCTGGTATCTTCTAGAGTGTTTTAGTCCACATTTTGAGTCGAGTTACTTCACGGTTAAGTCTTGTCATCATATGTGAGATATATTCTGGAACTTTCTCCATTCTTCTCTGTGTTTATCTGTTAAGTCCCTGTAAAGTCACGGAATCACCAAAGCTTGTGGAATTATGTTAGTTAGACCCCTAATCTATGTTGATATTCATATTATGCCCTTATCTATGTTTAGTTGACTAGTAATATTATGCTATAACAGGTGTCAACACCTGCCTAGTTCTATCTGTTGTGCTTGTTTCTTAATATGGTATATATCTTCTCTTAAGGACAATGCTTGCATTATTTTATTTTGAATAATATAATTTGTTATGGAGTCAATGCTTGCATTATTTTCCTTGACCCCAGCTTAACTTTTTTGTCTTTCATTTGTATTGCTTATTTTCAGCATGTATTGTGGCAAATGGGATGGCTCTTCACTTATGACGTGTGAGTAGCATGCCCTATTCCCTCCAAATTTATTTTATTTATTTCGGATGCCTTGTGTCCTTCTATCAATTATTCATTTGATTATGCAAAGATTTTAGTATGTTAACATCAAAATCTCATGTCCCAAAAGCGTTATTAAACTTGCTTTATAATCGGGATACATGGATCGATCAAGGAAAGTTTGCTTCAACGATATTTCAACATGGTACCTTTGCTCCCCTTCAGCTTTCTTGTCCCTTTTCTCAAGTTCTTGCCCATATAGGTGCTTATTATCCGTATTCACTTAGGGTTGCTTCTTTGTGATGCTTTTTTCGGGATGTTCATGGGAAACGAGATTGTCCAAGCTTATTATCCAAAGTGTTAGTGTTTATCTCCTTTATTTTTTCCTAGTGTTGTTATAATGGGATAGTCTATTATCTCATCTCCTATTTGAACATGAAATTAAAAACATGATAATCCTCTGTGCAGTTAGTTGATGAGAGGTTGGGAACTTATGTCTGGCGGTTCCATTCAAGCAATTAATAGGTAACACCAATATATCCTTGTTGTGCATGACCTGAACCGACAAAGAAATGGGGATATGCATACTAACTAGTCCAAAGATGAAGAAAAATTTATACCTTCGAACTAGGACTTTTGTCGGGGCTTGTGTCTATGTAGTTGTGTCCCAATGTGCATGTTAACTCTAGCTTGCTGATAGTTTTGCATTTTTTGTTTCATGTACCTGCCATTCTGTCTGTGGACTTATTTTCTTTTGTCTTTTTGTTCATTTGCAGGTTGTGGCTTTGTAACAATACAAGTGAGAGACATGGTAGGTTGGACCTTCCTAACCTAATTTTTTACCAAGTGCAGTATTGGTTTGTCTTGCATATACTTTAATTTTTTATTGCACATTCATAAGTAGTAAATTGCATACTTTGATTTATGCAATTATAGTGTCAAATATGTGTAATACCTAGTTTTGATGAATGATATCTAGTTCTGAAAAATTGTTCATTCATTTTCTTATATTAAAGCAACTAAAGAAGGTAATACTATTGTGATTTAACACATGCTCTTCATTGTACTGCACTAAGCTTGTGTACGAGATCCATCCACCTAGAGTTGTGGACTGCCTATGTATACCATGTTGGCCATCTGAAACCTTCTGATGGTGGGTCATGTCCTTCAGGTAGTGAGAGCTAAGGAAAATTATATCTGCATATCGAATATGACTTTATCGTCCTATGGGTTTTATTGCCATTTTAGGAAGATTAGATATCAAACTATAGATTATGTATATTGGTGCCTAGTGGCAACCTTACCTTCTTTCTAAATACAAAAATATGTTGAATGAGAAAATGCCATCCTCCTACTTGGGACGCTGCATAGTGACATCTTTAGTGACTAGAAGTGCATTTATCCATTATCTTAAAATATATGGTCTAAACAAAGTTGAATGTCTGTGTGACAGAGCCGACCAATTTATAAGAAATCAAGTATAATTTGCAATCACCGAAGCAATCACAGTCTACACTTGAGTCCATATAAACCCGGTATTCCGGAAATCTCCGAGTGATTTCAAACTCATCAACAACACAACCAAGATCGTTGAGCTCGGTAGTAAATCCGCAGGTATTTCAAACCAAATTCAACATATATTAATATCAGAGTGCGATGTATCATTTATTACAAACTCAGGTTCAAGTACGGAAACAGTAGTTTTCGAAATCCAAATAGTCTTCAGTAGAAATAAAGATAAGGTAGTGCCGGATACACGATCAACCCCCGCAAATAAAGATGAGACAGGGGATATGGAATGCCTTGCCCTGGCCTTACTCTTCATCGACAGGAAACAAACAAGTCTTACAGTACCCATGGTACAAATACTCACCTGCAACAACGGGAATAAAACCCTGAGTACAAAATACTCAGCTAGACTTACCCGACGAAATAAAATAAAAGACTCCAAGGGATATGCTAGGCTTTATCTGGGGTTCAGCTGACTCACGTTAATTTCCAAAATAAAGTTGATTAGTGAGCCTACACATGCTACTTGTATTTTCCAAGTTAAAAGGTTACTTATTTAAATATAACCATAGATCCTGTATAGTCAAGATTAATCATTGCTCAGTAGAATAAATAACAACATAAATAACTTGATCATTATTATAACAGCAGCAACATGATAATATAACATATATTGTAATAATTAAGACTACGATGTCGTGGAAGCAACCCGGGTTCTCACTAACCAGGAGAGATGGCGATTTGAATCGATTTGGCAAACCAGCTGGCGAATACCCTGACATAAACCAGATCTACTTGGCAAAGGAAGACCCAATCACTCCCAGGATGTTAGGGGACGTAAAGTCTCGGTCCTGCCGGCTACCCCCTTCTTCTCAGGCCACCAAGTGAGCGAGCAACGAAGACGATGCTTCGTGCGCATCTGCTTGCGCCCAATCAATCCCAACCTACCACGCCAAAGGAGGAGCGATACAGCGTGCAAAGCCGGCCCCTAACCTTCCCACGAGCTTCGCGGCTCACGACCCGGTGGAGCCTACTATATGACAGGTACGTTCAACTTCCGACCACAGTCTGACAAAGGATAAGTCCTTAATCGATCAGATGGAAAGACCACAATATCCATCCGATCTAAGCATGTTTTATTAACCAGGTTATCCATAGCAGCTTGACAATCACCCATGTGATTGTTCACAACATTTCCTCAAGTGACCGGAATCACCGTCTACTGCAATCATGATACTGAGCATTAACCTAGACTCCTAAATAGGATAGGGCAACTTTCAGCAAGGATTTCAATGCATCAACGGTTTCAACCATATCCTACACTTAATGCAACAAACAGATAAAGGACTCAAGTCAAATTTAATTCAGAAGAATAGGAAAGGCAGAATGCTCCGGGGGTTGCCTCGCAGGAACGTAGCAGGCACGTGCTCCGGGCACTCAGGAAGCTCGACGGTCGACTCTCCTCCTCCGGTGACCTCTTCTGGCTGGACTCCGAGGTGGTGAAGCTCCCCGGTCTGCTCCTCGATCAGCTCATCTATCACCTCCCCCGATCCTGAGATGATGCATATGATGGAGAAAAGAGCGTTACAATTAGGTAATTTAAAGACTTGCATGAAATAAGATTTGTATGATGAATGAATGTTTCATGGTGCACGCTATTAGTAAGTGGATATCTCTTCCGTAGAAACACACTTAAATCTACACAATAAACCCTACTAATCTACAACAAGCAAACACCCTAACTCACCAATCACTAGAAAATGGCAGCTAGACATGCTGTCACTAAAACAGCCCTACAGAGAGTTCTACAACTCCAAATTCAGTGAACAAATACTCGATGGAAAGCTAACGAAATTTCCTACAAAACATTCCATATCACCCTGAACTGATTCTGACATTAACAGCCTCAAAAACTGAGAAAACAGAGGCTCTGTTTCTAACCCATTTCATCACATAACTTGCAAACTACTCAGGCAAACCTTATCAAACTTGACCAGCAGGCAAACCAAGTAATCATCTACCAAATAAACCTACTGGATAAGCCAAAAGATAATTTAAAGCACATAAAATGATAGGCCCTATTAATCACTACACATGCACACTAGAAATTATATAAATGCTAGGAATAATAAATTGACCAAACATCTTAAGCTACCAAACTAAGCATACCAGCAGGTCCTACTCATGCTAGAAACAATTAGTAATCTAACCAAAACACATTACTTTAACATAAACATGCATTTCTAGGATATTTCCTATGCAACATAAATATGGTAAATACATAACTACTTGAGAAAATTCTACAAAAATTACCAGAGCATCTTGCTGACCTAACAAGGCTACCATAAAAATTTCAGGGCAAGATCATATACACACAGCCCTACACAAAAATGACAAGCTAGCAATAAATCTAGGCATGAAAATACTTTGTATTATGAAAAGTGTCGACAACAGATTTCTGAGTATGATAAGCTTCTAAAACCTATCAAAACCAAACATACCAAGTCTCACATCCAAAACCCTAGTATTTATTTTCCTATGATTTTCCCAAGATCACACTACAAATGGCACATAAATAGAAAATCACATTTCTTCTACAGAACATACCATGCATGATATTTTTCCTGGACTCTACTCACAAAACCAAGAACATTTTGTACAGAAAGCATATTTTTATCTTGCACCAATTAAAAGATATGGATTTTCTCATTTTCCATGCATTTATGGCCATAAATAAAACTCTATATAAAATTTGTCAGAAAATAAGGTTTCATAATTTTATACTGTAGATTATCATCTAACAAGCGTGACAAAATTTGTCCCACTCAAAAATACCTCAAAATGACCAAGTTATGAATTTCCAAAGCTTTTCATTCAAAACTGGAAAAATAGAAAAGATAAAAGAAAAAGAAAACCGCGTGGGACCCGCGTGTTAGCGACACAGAGCAGGGCACGGCGGCGGATCGGTGACGGATTTTCGCCGACGGCGACCAAAACATGCAACCAACTACTCTAATCGCTTCTACTCGACGAGACGGACACGATGGTACCCTTGGTTTGCACCGGAATGGACGAAAAACGACGACGACGGCGGCTCGCGGCGGCGGCGGACGGCGGCGGTCCGGCCCGTTCCAAAGCTCAACTGAGCAACCTAACTCACGTTCTCGACTCCACTTGATCTAACTAAGACATGCAAGCTAGTTTCAAGCTCAACGGAGCAACGACGGCGACGAACCATGCGCAAGCACGGCGGCGGTCACGGGCACCGCGACGGCGACGATGCGTCCCGGCTAAACGACGGCGTACTTCACTTAACCATCTAGCTCACAAGCTCGAGCACATCTTGGCGAAGCTAGAACACGCAAAAGAACAACCTAAACGCGATTGACAAGCTCAGGCGCGAGCTCGACCCAACGGCCATGCCATGGCGGACTTCGGCGAGGCGGCGATGTGGATTAGGGCTCGACACCTCGGCTTTTACCTTGTTTCGACGATGGCTTCAAGTAGAGTAGGGCATGGCAGAGTTGGGGATTCGATTTGGGGCGGTTTGGTGCCGTGGCGGCGACGAACACGGCGGCTTCCGGGGAACGACGGCGGGGTCTTGGCGGTGCGCTTCGCGCTTCGGGCTGGCGGGCGGCGGCGGAATGGAGCTAGGGTTAGGGGCAACCCGTTGCCCGCCCTTTATACGCGGTCTTGCGACCCGGTAGCGTGATCCGGGCTGTACATCGGCGTCCGCGCGCGCCACGCCGACGCCGGCCCATCGTCGGGCCGACGGTGGCCGATAGGCCCCCTCCCCGCTTTTCTAAGTCAGCCTCGGTTTTGCTCAGTACATCGAGATTCGTGCGGAATTTGGAAAAACTCAAAACAGCGATTTTGTAGAGAATTTCATAAGCTACAAAACTCTCAATATGAACTTTTTCTGAACTTTTTCTAAATCGGCCTAGATTAGGAGATAAAGATTAAAAACAAAGAAGGTCATCATCACCAACTCAAAAAATGAGTTTGAATTCAAATCAAATTTGACCCAAACTGTTGGGCACTATTTGAACCAATTGCAAGCCTTTTCACAAGAAACTCATAGAAGACTTTTTGATCTATATAAAAAGTACTACGTTTCATATATAGAAAACTTCGGCTAGAAACAACTCTATCATGCACTTTTGAAAAGAGTTTCAAAATGACTCAAAGAGGGTACAAGCTCTAGGGTAGATTTATAAAAATTTTCTAATTTGAAACACAAGCTCAAACATGGTCCTAAATTATGTCAAAAATATATCTAGGCACAATCTAGGTCCAAAACCATATTAGAGCTAAGATCCTATAGTAGCTAGATCAAACAAGCATGAAATGAAGTCAAATTAGAGTGAATGTCACTAGTAACATGATTATGCATGAAATGATGATTATGCTATGCAAATGATCATGCCAACAAGGTGCTTAACACCTAGGGTGTTACAGTCTGTCCTTGTAACTATGAGTGAGCTGCTACTTACATAACTAAACTCCCACTTCTCATTATCTGAAATTGTCTTAAATTGCATCCCTCATTTTTTTTCACTATGGTTAACTTTATTTGTCGTGCTTCGTATTGCATCTTTTAAGAGTTATATTAGCTTTGATTTTCTAGTAAGTAGCTTCATTGGAACATAATTTCAACCAACGATAATGGAAATTGCAACTATTGGCCACCGTAATTATAGTTCTAAGCATATGCAATATATCGTTGTTAAACCATTTTGCCTCATGTTCTTGTTTTTATGCTAGTTGAATTGAACTATATATTCTTCAAGTAATCACTCGTTGACTATTTAAGTTTCAATTAGTGTTTTTTTCTATGTAATAATGTTTGAACACGTATTTTGTCCATAGGAACAAAGTGGTTACGCAAGGTACAATGCTCACGACCTCAAGCATGTACGACTGCAGCAGCCTCGCAACAAGCTGAATAGGGTCTTTCACATGAGGTGAGAGCAAACCTTTACAACTTGTCGGTCCACGTAAATCGCTTTGACACACTAATCATTTAGCAAAAGTTGTAGGCAACAAAGTGTGTTCCGCAGATTGTGATACATGTAATTGTTCTTTGAAAAACCAAGATAAAACTTAATTTATACAAAGTGCTCTGTTCGAATATAAATTACATGAATTGGTTGGCCTAATGAAAATTACTCTAGCTACTAGTCCATCCCTTTTCCCCGTTGTATTTGCTGACCCATGCCCTTTCTCTTCGACTTGTCGACCCTTAGCTTAGCCAATTTTGGTTCCCTTTGCCGCCACCGCTGCTAGTGGTTGTGTTGATTTGTTCAATTTGTCCTGCGCAATAATATCGCAAGATTTGATGAATATACATCTGTAACTACTGTATTTTGTTCATTGGTTGCATTTAGCTAAAGTTTCTCAGTTTTACCTGACTTCCTTTTGTTGCTTTTTGAAGGCTTTGGCACTTGAGGAAGATGCTTCTTTTCGCATGTCACTATGTTATGGCCTGGTTCCCCTACAATGTGTACAGTAAATTTGCCTTTGGGTTTGCTTCTCGCATCCTCGCCTACTCCTATTTGCCTGCCCAATATCCTTGGCCTTCCTCTTCTCTTAGCATTATCAGGATCTTGTAGAATTACTATACCACTTTGTGCACTTGATTGTGAATGAGCCATCATTGGTTGATTGTTTGTAGCTTGTGGAACATCTGCACCCCTCTGCTGACCTCCTTGTGTCTGAGCCATCATTACTTGATTGTTTGTAGATTGTGAAACCTCTAGACCCCTCTGTTGACCGATTTGTGTCTGAGCCATCATTACTTCATTATTCCTAGCTTGTGAAATCTGATAACCCCTTTGCTGAGCTATTTGTGATTGAGGCTGAATGACTTGATCTGTTTGCTCATCGAGTTTTTCCTCATTCGCTGAGCTTCTTCCAGAACATAGTTGAATGTTTCCATAGTCCTAGAACCATCTGAAGCAATAGTGCTCAATTCATTAGACAAAATATTGTGCCTCAGTGGCCTGCTCTTCTCGATGTCAATCTGTGGAACAACATTCTGTGTTCTTAGTTGTTTCCTCTCCTTATTTCTCCACCTCTAAATGAAGTACTTCTCATCTAGCTGAGTTATATTGAGGTTTGTTAGCACCTTGATGATATGGGAGCATATTATGCCATCTTTTTCAAATTTGCAACATAGACAATTGTACAGTTTCCTGGGCAAGTCCAATGTCACAATGTACCTCCTTGTTCTGAAGTCAAACTTTCTCAGCTCCTCAGATTTCATCACTACATACACCTTGTCTTTCTGTATTTCATGAGCCACATACATGGTTACAGATGTGATTTCCTTTTGGAACTTGAAGAAAATCTTTTACATTTATGCGGCTTTGCGACCTTTTCAAATTCATACCTTGTACTCAACCAAGGCTTTTTTGTCTTGTAAGAAAGTCCTGCTCTTGTTGATTCTTTTTAGGTTGTATTAGATATTCTTTGAAACTCACTCATAAATCATTAATGCTTTGTACCTTGGTCCGACATCTAGTTTGAATAGTGTGTTCGTGCCTTCACTCCTTCTTTGTAGAGTTGATAAAAGGGAAGAAGTCCTTCTTGAAGTAACATGGAGCAAAGTTTGTCCTATTCTCCCACATGTCAGCCATGTATTTGAAGCCTCTTATGTCATATGTTAGTGGCAACTTGCAGTACAAGTCCTCAAACTCTGTCTCGGTCGGCCGAGTACCTTAGGATGTCGAAAGAGATCAGCATGAAGCTTCTTATTTGCCTCTGTTGAGAACACTCTTCCACCTTTCTCTTGTGCTTTCTTCACGATGTGGAAGAAACAATTTCGATGGATAGTGCTTCGTAGCTTATTTTTGATAGCAGCCCTCATTGCGAAGTCCTGATCGGTGATTATAGTTTTAGGATGCTTCCCTCCCATACAAGTCAGCATAGTCTCAAATATCCACTCAAAAGTTTCCGTTGTCTCGTCCATGATGAAAGCGCAGCCGAACAAACAGTTGTCCCCATGACCTGTGATGCCTACAATCGGTGCGAACTTGAGGGAGTACTTGTTGGTGTTGTAGGTTGTATCAAAACTAATGCAATCTCCAAACTCTTCATAGTATCTCCTACTCCTTCCATTGCTCCAAAAAATGTTCCTCACCTTGTTGTTTTCATCTATGTCAAACCTGTAGAAGAACATTGGGTCTTACACTTTCTTTGCTTAGAGAACCATTCATACACTTGCTTCATGTCATTGTCTGCCGTTGCCTTGTTAATCTTGGTCTTCTCATTGCTGACATGTTTCTTATTGAATGGAGTCACAGCGCCTCCTCTTAAGTAGGATAGAACAGCCATGATCTTCCTATCCGGTAGGTTAACCTTGTTGAACGTGGCGATGAGCTCCTTTTCCATATCTGTCATCCTAATCTGTGAGAACAGCTTGTTCTTTTGATTGTCGCCTGCAAACGCATGATTATGCTCAAGGTTCAACCTAGTGACTGTCCATACATCGTTCTGTAGTGTCACAACAAATTCAGCGGGGCAATCTGTGGTTTCAAGTGTGCTTGTTACCCTTTTGTTTGGCACTCGGATTTGGTGTTGGAGGTGTACCAGATATCTTCTTCTTGTTCTTTCTGGCGCATTGTACTCCTGCAGCAGGCTTCTTCTTTTTCTTGTTACTAGTGCTTTGGACACCTGGAACAGCAGAGACCTCACCCTCCTTTGCCATGCTATCTTCCGGCTTTGGCTTACCGCACATGTTGCACTTGAGTGTTATTCTAGTTACGTTGCCATAGTTTGCATCTTTCTTGTCTTGGCACTTGTATCTGTGCCACCTGACAATTGAGAAGCCAACTATAAAGGCATAGTCATTGTAGAATTTATAGGCTTGGTCGGATGTATCGAATTTCATTCCAATGTGAGGGACGAGGCTGTCAGCATATTCTTGAGACAAGCGTTCTGCTGCCATAATAGTTTCAGTTTCTATCTGAATTGCTCTTAGCTCTTCATCCTCTTCTTCACTGCGCTCTAGATGCTCTTCAATTGGCTGCATGTTTTCTTCACATTCTTGTGCTTTGCTTCATGATGAATGCTTGTCTTTGGTTTTCATAGGAAGTTTGTTATGTTGTTGTTCATGTACCAAGTTTCCTTCATTGTTGGCATACTCTTGTACGACTTCGATTCTTCATATTGCGGGCCGTCGCAAAGTGTTGTGGTTCTTTGAGGCTCGGGGATTCTGCTGGTTGTCATGAACATTTGGTTCTGTTTTCACAAAACAAAACAAGTGTATTGTTTAGATGTTTCATCATGTACTGTACAAAATAAAGTAATGTAGCATTATTTGTACAAAACAAGTGAATACCTCTTGGCCATTGAGCAAGGCCATGAAACCTCCATTCATTTGTGATGACATAACATCTTCATCAATGAGATTTGAAGAATTTGCATGTCCCATGAAATGGTTAATTAGGCTTGTATAGCTTGTTCCACCTTGTGATAGTACATAGCTCGTTCCTCCCTGTGATGTGATCAACTGCAATCACAGGCATCAAGCATTATAATTCAAACATAGATATATTTTCAAAATGTTTAGTGCCTGTTTTATGAATCTCACTTCTTCTCTCTGTATGCCTTGTTCTTGTTCAAAGATGTTGTAGTTCATTGGTGGTGCTGAGGGCCCCTGTTGCAGCATGAGGACACTGAATTGCTAAAGGAAACAATATTGGGAGAGAAAGTAGTGTACAAACAGATTCAAGATTAACAAAGTAAGTTGATTCCATTTTTACCTCATGAGTATTTGTTGAATTCAAAATGTTTGATTCGAATAGGTAATAGCTCTCAGGATTCAATTGAAAACCCTCTAATGGATGTAGCCTGCATAAGAGAAGAGCCATATAAAATAGCTTACGATGGACTATTACTGATTCATGAATAATTTTGGTGGATATTTTGGAAATTCACATTCATTTCTTACTCGTTTCTTCTTCTTGTCCATAGCGCTTATAGTCCACTTGTGTTCTTTGAAGTATCCTGCTCATTACAAATAAAATGCGAAGCATAGTTAGATATCGGTAGTTGCAATTAGGGATAGGCTAAATTTGCACATTTCCAAAGACTTTGCAATTTGTTGCATCTTAATGTGCAATAACAAGAATTCTAATTTACCTCATGAGTGTAATTGGGGTTGACAATGTTTGAATGATAGTTGTAGTAACTTTCGTGGATTGAGTTCGAATTGTCTTCTTGGCTGAAACAAATCGCATATAAAAATTCTCATGGATAAGCGAATACCTAACTAGTTTCTTTGAACATTCAATGGCAATAACATGAAATTTGTCAAATGGAAACTAGTTTCATTATTTTCAAACCTCATGATCAGTTGTTAACTCAGACAATTGAGTAAGTTGGATGGCATTATCATCACTTCCAAGACCAATCTGCATTAAAGAATCTGGTAGCATTAAAGAATCTGGTTCTTCCATTTCATCAACTCCTTGGTTGTGGACCTGCAAAAAAGAGAATTTGTCAAATCTGTTGTCTTGTTTGTCGCACCTGTCATGTCCCTTGTAATAAAAAAACTTTGTTTGAAACAAGATGTCATAGTCCAAAAACAGGGACCCTGCGATACAAGGCAGCACAATACAAAATGACATCGTATATAAACCTTGCGCTGAAGGCGCCTTTTGAAAGTAACACTTTCGCTTCGAGGCCGAGTGGGCCGTTAGGCCCTCGAGGCCGAGACGTGAAGTCATCACAGGGAGGAACGAATTGTGTTTGGATTGTCCGTTGTAATGTCCCTTGTACTGTACTTTTCTCTGGCTTGTAATGTCCCTTGTATTGTATTTTGCCTTGTATTATACCTTGTGCTTGTCATTTGTTTATGTCCTTGTATTGTCCCTTGTTTTATTTTTTAACTTTGTTAAAATATGTATCTTGGTGCCAATGCCATCTTGGTTGTGTCGTTAATTGTTTGCAAAGCTAGCTGGTGCTAGGATCAAGAAAATTCTTCTATACTAGGTGATATGACCACGCCAACCTCACTGACCTCACCGACCTCCATGTCGACCTCGTCGACATCCACGCCGACCTCTATGCTGGCCTTGTCGACCTCTATGTTGGCCTTGTCGACCTCTACACTGATCACGACATCAAGCAAGCTGTTACAACATTCCAACCACGCTACACCAACCCATGTCTTTGATGGATCGAATACAAAACTACAACACAAGGTGCACGCGCTACTTTGTGAAACTCATTTTACCATTAAAGAGAATTATATACTGCCTAAATCTTGCACATTGCTAATGCTCAGGTTCGCTAAGGAGAATGACATAACATACAAGGCGATGAACACAGAGAAGAATCAAGCTCGAGCAAGACCAGTCCTGCAGAACAGTCCGAAAGAAATGTTCATAACTTTTGTTTCCCAAAAGCTATGAATGTGAATGAGCACTTGTTGGAAAACTCTTGAAGTCTAGTTTCTGATGAATCAAGCCTCGGCCTGTTTCAAGTTCGGGTTATGGCTGCCGACCTCTTTTAGTGAAGACTGCTCCGAAGTTCAACAGTCAGCATGAAGTCCAAGTTCGAATGCAAAACTGTACCATTATACAAAGTGTCGTGGTGCATGGTATACATGGTTGGAAAGATCATCAAGTTAGCTTTTCAACGCATCCAACCGTTCGTCTTTTGGACTTCCCAATAAGGAGTTATTGCCTAATTACTGAAGACTGCTCTGGAGGCCAACAGTCGCGCGAGGCCACTTCGGGAGTTGATTTCGTGGAGGCCTTTTCACATTCTCAGTCTTTTCATTTCCATCCCGAGTTTACACCTATCTAGTAGGATTTTTAGCTAATATAAATACTCCATAGCATCATTGTAATCTCAGACTTTTGATAATTGAAATATAGAACCCCTTTGTTCAGCCAGAGTGCTAACAAATTCAGAGAGAGATCTCTACCCCTTGCTCTTGTGATTTCCTTCGCGGGATTGCAGAAGCGGCGACTTCATCCGCTCCCAATTGGTGCTCCTACTCCCTTCAAGGTTCTCCTTGATTGATTGTAGGCTGTGTTGGTTGGTTCTTTGAGAGTGTGGTTGGGCGAATCCTCGATTCAGGTTGCCGGTTAAAGACGGTGGTTGGCTTCGAGTTTTATTCGTCAGGTTGCACTAGTTATCGCTGCTTGCAGCAAGTTATCTTGGCTTCTTTGAAGCTAGTTATCTGAAGATCATCCTACGTCGTGAAGATCGGGACAACATTCTGTGTTATTTTGGTGAGTTCTTTACCCTAGCTACATATATTTTGAAGATCCATCCACCCGCAAAACCTAAAAATATATATTGCTTACCCCGTTGTTTCAATCTGTTATTTTGGTGAGTTCGGTCAAGTTTCAGTCCATTAGAGTCTTTGTTTTAGTTGCTGATCATTATCCTTCGCGTGTCCTTTGCGCCTCTTTTATATATCTCAAAATCCCCACAAAAAAAACACTATAGCCTATATCACCCTTCGTGTTATCTTTGATCCTATCAAGTTCATAGCTACTGGTTGTGTTTTATTTCTATCATAAGTGCAAGTATCATATCTGATCTTTGTGTTTTGTTATACAAAAAAAAAGTGTATCAAAAAAAAGAAAAAAAAGAAGAGAAAGTTGAGAAGGAAAGATTGAAAGATCAGTTTGTTCGAAGTACACAATTGCTGAAAGTTATCGTATCAAGTTGAACAATCAGTTTGCTATCTTTCTTTGGTGCAAAATCTTGGTTGGGTCTGATCGCAACACTTGCATCCCAATCATACATCCTTGTTTGCATCGAAACTGAAATTTTCTTTGTGCGTGTGTGATCATTTTACATCATTCATATCTTGTGGTCAGCACTAGGCAGGGAATTTCTTGTTTGGATTGTTACTTAACCTTGCAACAACTAGAATTCAGATTGCATTCCTTGTTTATTATTCCCCCACCAAGCTCCACATAAAAGCCATCGTAATCGGTACTCTCTGGTCTTGTATTCGCTGAACCATCACTCTCATTACCGCCACACATTTGTTTCTCTGTAAGCCACAGGAATTTCATAAAGAGCATTGGTTGGTAAGAGAGGTGAGATTGTGAGATTCCACATATTACCCTATACCACATATAAGCTTGTTATTTTGCATATGCATTAACCATGACAGGCCGAAGGTACACCAATCTTCCATTCTATGGAAGTACCGATCCGGAGGAGTTTCTTGATTAGCTAGAGCAAATGGAGATTGAACTTGATGTCCAAGATTTGTCAGAATCCAAGAAGATATCACAAGTTGTACTTGAGTTTGAAGACTATGCTCTTGATTGGTGGAAAGAATATCCACATAAGCATCTCATCAAGAATTGGGAAGATTTGAAGAAGGCCATGAGGAAAGAATTTATTCCAAGAGAATATAGGCTGATTTTGCTTCGTTGTTTTGAGAATGTGAAGCAAGGTAGTAAATCTGTCCAAGCATATTATGATAAGCTACATTCTTCCTTGCATAGAGCAAAGGTTGTTGATGAGATGAAAGCGATGAAGTACTTTGAGAAAGGTCTTAATGATAACATTGCTGCTGCACTTGAGGAAAAATATTTTAGAAGCATGCAAGATCTTTTGAGTTGTGCAATTAGAGAGGAGAAGAAAATTGCCAAGGTGAAGCAAGGCAAGACCACACGGTGCATTAGTTTGTGCCAAGATGAATATGCTAAACTGCAGCCCCATGTATCCTCTGTTAGTGCACAGAAGAAAGCATCAACTCCATGCAACAAGAGAGGACATGCTGTCCCAAAGGTTTCTTCAGTTGATTCCAGTACTAAAAGAAGAGAACATAAACATTGCAGCTCCAAGAAGAACTCTTCTATGCAGCAAGAAGGCAGCTTTGTGCCTCAAGTTGATATGGGAAATGATGAGGTGTGTGATGTTAGCTTGGATCATGAGGTTACACCAATCTCTAAGAAAGTTTCTATCCCAAAGTGTCATTCACAATCTGAAATTGTGAAGGAAGAAGTTGCAAGTAATCTCAACATTCGTTCTCTCAGTTTTGAGCAAGATTAAGAAGAAAAATCTGCTGCACATGCCACCCAGTGCGAGCTAGAAGAAGCCACAATGAAAGTTGTGGAAGGTCATCAACTGAGTTGTAACACTAGAGAATATACTTCTCATTCCAAGGTTGATCCTTTGTGTGCTGAATTGATGAAGGAAGTTGCTGCAGATCAACATCATGCAAATCTGAATTTTAATGACAACAATGAGGTCATTACTGTTGTCTCTCCTAGTGAAATTGTCCACTTTATTCAGCCAGAAGCACCATCTCGCTGCATGAAAACATGTGTTGCTGATCTTAGAAGTTTTGAGCCTTGTTCTAGTGCTAAGTATGATGAAGTTATATGCTCCAAATCTGTCCAGAATATTTTTGTGCAACATGGTGAAATTTTAGAGCCAAAATGTGATCAAAAGATTGATAACACTTCAGATTTTGAAGGCACATCTAATCTGAATTTGAAGGCTGACCATAGTGTCAATTTGAAAGCTGAATGTGAGAAGAAAGATGCTTCCAATGTGTCATCTAGTGCAAGTAACAAATCTCTCCAAGACAGACTTCATCATGCTTCAACGATTCTACAGTTACATGCTTATGTAGTTCCAAGCATGATCAAAGTGCCAAGATGTGTTGTGCCATCAGCTGCAACTTGTGATGAATTGTTGGACAGTTGTGCTGAAAGTTTGTGCTCAAACATGCCACAAAAGTTCAGTTTGAAGGCGAGACTAATGTAGATGATTCCACTTCTATTGATGCAAGTTTTGTGTCTTTTGAGAAGGCACAAGATGGTTGTTCCACTGCAACTATTGTTGTCCCAATGCCATTGGGAAAGACAATGAATGAAGGCATCTATTCATATGTTGCTCCACAAGAAGTTGAAGATATTGTGCATCAAAACCCATGTGAGAATGAGAGCCACATAGCCAAATTGAGTGAGAGTGAAAACAAGAGTGAGTTGTCTGACTCCACTAAATGTAAGAATGTGAGCCACATAGCCAAATCGAGTGTGAGTGAAAATAAAAGTGAGATGTGTGATTCCACCAAATGTGAGGTTGACAGCATCAAGAATATGAGTGTGAGAGATACACCACACAAAAGGGGAGAGTTTCAATGCAAGACATGTGAGGATGTTTTTGATACTAACCCACTAATCTCTACTTCTAGTGTTGTCTTCCAAAATGTGCAGGTGTGCGATGAAAAGGAGGACGAGGTTCTTGCTCATAACCATGCCATACTTGACAAGAGAACTAACAAGATAGTCAACGTAGATGACCAATTTGTTGCTACCCCAAGTTTGATCCATGACAACGTTGGAGGTAAAAATTCAGAGATACGATCAATTGTTTATGAACCATCACCAGATCTGAAAGGTAATGAAAATAATTTTGATACGATCTTAGAATACAAATTAGTGAGCAACAATGATGACACCCTTGTTTTAGTTGGAATTGAACACACACAAAATCTTTGTGCTAATTTGATTGATCCACATGCTGGTACAAGTGCTGAAATTTTGAAAACTAATAACCATTGTTCAATCATGAAAGATCATTGTTATTCTTTGATTGATATAAATGCTACTTTACATGCTAATAAAATTAACCATGTGAATTTGATTACTCATGCTGAACTCTTCACAAAAATATCCCCTGCTGAATGTATGTTCTATGTCAAGTTTGATGAGTTTGTTGATATCAATAAAATGCTTGAAAGTGTTCTTCATATATCATCTATGAAATCTTTGGATAGCATATATAGTTGCAAGTTCACATTAAACTTGATCGGACACTATGTTGAAAATAAATTTTATGCTTGTGCCCTATGCATAACATGTGACAAGCTTACTGAATTTAAGTTGAATAAAATTAGTAATACAACATGTGAACCATACTTTTGTATATTTGAGATGAAGAGATTGTTTAGTACTTGTTGTTCAGCGCAATCCAAGTTATTTCCATGCTCATATGCTTCTTTGAAAGAAAGAAATATTGTGCAAACATGTTCTATTCGTTCAACCAATGTTTTTCGCATCGACAATTGGAGCCATGGAGTTTGAAAGGTATACCTCTAAACACTTGAATACATTGTGCCAAGCTAATGTTTACAATTCCATGGATATTTCACTGCCATCTTTTCATATGAACCATGTCACTAGGATGAAACATGATAACCTGAATCAAATGTGTGGTTTAAAAGAAATCTTTGTGCTACCATTTTCAAAACTGATTTCAGGTTCACAAAATTTGAGAAATTGTTTTTCTCATAGGAAAGGAAGGACAATAACCCCAAGTAAACCCACCATGGATCCGAAATGGAACCGTCAACGGGATAGATCTTGCCATCTTAGATATTCATCCGCCAGCAAAAGGATCTATCATTGTAGCATTTCACCCTAAAATTCGAGGTATCGTTATTTATATTTTCCCAAAGGAAGGCATGTGATTAGCATGGCATCTGAATAGAATGTGTTTGCTTTGACCAAAATGTTCATAACAGGGGTAAGCAATAACGGTTCATGGATAGTGTGACACACACTTAAGAATCCACCAAAGAAAAGGATAAAGAAAATAGATAAAGAATAAATGAATAACCTAATGGAAGTTCTAATGCATCTAGTCATGGCCATACAAATGAATAGTTAGGATCACATGCAAACTACCGATTTAATCATGGTTAGGTCTAGGATAGCGGGGAGACTCCCACGGATACCATACGACCCGATAGGAAGCATTTACGAACTCCTCTGAGAACATACGAGCGGGGGGATTTCAAGGGACGGTCAAGGCTTGTCACGACCAAGCCACCTACCCCCTCAACCGTGGCATGCCCTCATATCCGCGGTGTCGTAATACCCAAAGCACCATGCCGCATATTAGAAACACTACTCTTGTCCCCCAGGGATCCCCACTCGTCGAATGGACGGACTAGAACAAGAGCAAACCCGAAGGAACAACGAACCGATATCCCACCTCTAATCAAGTTAGGCATATGATGATTGATGATGAACTGTAATGAACATGTCAAGATTATGATATGTAAACTATATGCTAGTTCATATACCAACACAAGAACATGAACAAAACTATACTCTAGTTCATAAGTTAGGCCAAGAACATAAATATAAGACTTGCAAATAGAAGAATGCTCCATAGAGTGGATGAATTACCAAAGCACTTTCTTCTAGGAGACAAGCCCTCCTTGTAGCTCTTCTACTCCAAGTGTTAACTAAGAAAGAATAAAGAAGAAAGAAGAAGAAAGAAAGAAGTAGAAGAGAGAGAGGTAGAGGTGGTAGAGAGAGAGAGAGATTGCTGGTTTGCTGGACTCAAGTGGTGTGTGTTGAGAGAGGAGAGAGGGGGCCTACTTATACACTTGGAGGGAGGGCCTAAGTGCTAATTTACATCAAAACCGACACAGTAAACCTTCCTTGTATGCGCAAACCGACCAACGCGGGGCGAAACCCCGTTTGGAAAGTGCACGAACCGCCTCCCCGAGGCTGGGCTCCGCCTCGGGGAGGGTGCGGCCGCACCAGGTGGTGCTTGTAGCGCACCCCCCCAGGCTCGACCCTAGCCCGGTCTCGGTGGGTGTCGTCTTTAATACTGAAAAGTTGTGGGCCGGGATGTGCTCGGCCCGCATTTGATGTTTTGGGTCGATTTGCTCTTGGGCTTGGGTTTTGCAATAATGCGCTTTCTCGGAAGGCGTACTTTGGTCGATTTTTCCACTTGCTTTTATTATAAATCTGCAAAATAAAATACAAGACACTACAAGTGGAATTTATTAGTGATTAAAGTATATGAATATAAAAAGGTTTAATTTTACTCCCTTTATGGTAGTAAGTTGACGGGGAAAAATATGTCGTTGGTTACCGTCAACGAGAAGGCAATGAACAATCTTCATTAAGTGATCATAGCAATTGGCATATGCATCCACTCTCTATTTTCTTTCGATTGTTTTCGAGGGAACAAAAGCATGGGGCGATTTTCCTGGATGGGAGGAAGGATGATACAGCTATGCCAAAGACATCAACATTCACTCAAAATTCTAAGGATTCATTCAAGGTGAAAGCTAAACTTGATTCTAACTCTTTTTGGTTTCCAACAACAAGACTACTACTTGGTTTATATGATTCTGAGATCCAAACACCTTCTTTGTGATGGAGGAACAAGATTGTGATAGAATCACATCCAACCCTATTGGCCTAGCACAATTCTTGAGGCTAGGCGGTTTAGAGTCGAGGGGCGACTCCTTTTCAAGAGGGGGAGGATGATATGACCACGCCAACCTCACTAACCTCACCGACCTCCATGTCGACCTCGTGGACATCCACGCTGACCTATGCTGGCCTTGTTTACCTCTATATTGGCCTTGTGGGCCTCTACACTGATCACGACATCAAGCAAGCTGTTACAACATTCCAACCACGCTACACCAACCCATGTCTTTGATGGATCGAATACAAAACTACAACCAAAGGTGCCGCTACTTTGTGAAACTCATTTTACCATTAAAAGAATTATATACTGCCTAAATCTTGCACATTGCTAATGCTCAGGTTCGCTAAGGAGAATGACATAACATACAAAGGCGATGAACACGAGAGAAGAATCAAGCTCGAGCAAGACCAGTCCTGCAGAACAGTCCGAAAGAAATGTTCATAACTTTTGTTTCCCAAAAGCTATGAATGTGAATGAGCACTTGTTGGAAAACTCTTGAAGTCTAGTTTCTGATGAATCAAGCCTCGGCCTGTTTCAAGTTTGGGTTATGGCTGCCGACCTCTTTTAGTGAAGACT
Source organism: Hyparrhenia diplandra (assembly GCA_015847255.1). Taxonomy (NCBI): domain Eukaryota; kingdom Viridiplantae; phylum Streptophyta; class Magnoliopsida; order Poales; family Poaceae; genus Hyparrhenia; species Hyparrhenia diplandra. Next base: position 5,323 of record JADLZK010001899.1, on the reverse strand, counting down.
GCTCCGAAGTTCAACAGTCAGCATGAAGTCCAAGTTCGAATGCAAAACTGTACCATTATACAAAAGTGTCGTGGTGCATGGTATACATGGTTGGAAAGATCATCAAGTTATCTTTTCAACGCATCCAACCGTTAGTCTTTTGGACTTCCCAATAAGGAGTTATGCCTAATTACTGAAGACTGCTCTGGGGGCCAACGGTCGCGCGAGGCCACTTCGGGAGTTGATTTCGTGGAGGCCTTTTCACATTCTTAGTCTTTTCATTTCCATCCCGAGTTTACACCTATCTAGTGGGCTTTTAGCTAGTATAAATACTCCATAGCATCATTGTTATCTCAGACTTTTGATAATTGAAATATAGAACCCCTTTGTTCGGTCGAGTGCTAACAAATTCAAAGAGAGATCTCTACCCCTTGCTCTTGTGATTTCCTTCGCGATTGCGAAGCGGCGGCTTCATCCGCTCCCAATTGGTGCTCCTACTCCCTTTAAGGTTCTCCTTGATTGATTGTAGGCTGTGTTGGTTGGTTCTTTGAGAGTGTGGTTGGGCGAATCCTCGGTCGGGTTGCGGGTAAAAGGCGGTGGTTGGCTTCAAGTTTTATCTGCGTCGGTTGCACTAGTTATCGCTGCTTGCGACAAAGTTATCTTGGCTTCTTTGAAGCTAGTTATCTGAAGATCATCCTACGTCGTGAAGATCGGGACACCGTGATTTATCACTAGGTCTGTACCAGATCTGTATCTACAAGCATTGTCTGCAATGTTATTTATTCTCTTTATATATACAGGGAGTTGATGATCACGCCTACCTTTTGAGGCTGCGTCATTCAAGGAGGCTATGAAGATGGGTGTTGAAGTTTATCACAACCTCAAGGCAATTCTCTCATATTTCTCATATACTCGTTGGGTTGTCTCATGTTTTCAAACTGTCATTTATAAGAACTTATATATCTATTTTTATTTTACTTGATCCTCATTATCAAGAAGTATGGGCGGGGATGCCACCAATGTTGGTGATGAGGGTGGTTTTGCTCCAAATATTCAGGTTTTTCTGGTCTTTAGTGTGTGACATCCCTTAGGATGTCTTGAAGCTACTAAGCACAAAATGTGTACAAACACTTTTGTAGTGTGTGACATCCTCCACGGAGTTTTCGATGTTACTTTGTTGGTTTCACTTTGATCGGTGGTGAGGCCGAGGATACGTTCATTGCTGATTTGGCAGTTGTTTTGGCCATGGTAAGATAGGAATCTTGGTCTATGCTGCACAATAGTAATACTTATCTATATATATGGATTTTGGTGTTTCAGCCTCTATTCTAAAGCAAAAGCTATGTGTCTATCTAGCAAAGCTATGTGTTTATCTTGGTCGCCCCCTGCCTAGCAAATGACTAGCAAGAGCTCTATCCTCTCTCTCATAATTTTTGTAAAATGCTCTTTTTTTACATGCTACTAGTTACTTAGACAATGAAAAACATAGTACCAGATTGCTACTAGTTACTAAAGCACATGCAACATATGTTACATTTTAAACTGTTTTTTTTTTTGAGAAAATATAATGTAAAAAGACTACACATACTCTAATTGCTTGCTGATTTTCCATTTTCTGCAGCCTATCCACAAATCGGTGAGAACAATGGCATACCAAAGCCGGTAAGCTATGATTCTATCACTCACTCTACACTGTCTTTACCAGTCAATTTGCTTAGTCTATAGTAGCCATCTTTAAGCTTCATTAGCCATCATGCCCGATTGACCAAGAGATCACTTGGTCGCCATTAGTAGATCAATGATAATAGTGCCAACTCAATTGTAGTTCATGATAATAGTTTGTTCAATTAGCTACCGACGTAGTAGCTTGTTTTCACTATCTTCTTTGGCATTTGGGCCATGCTCTTCTTCTTTGTAGGAATTGCAATAATATGTTTTATTCAAAAAAAACCAATAAAGATTCGGGGGACTTAGTAATTGCAATTAGTAATGCTATAAATTGCAAGTATTAAGAACAAATTTTAGTCTTGAGGATATGTAGGGAGAAAAACTATGACCAAGAAATAGGGCCCGGAAGGACAGGCCCACCGGCCCGAGGGGCACAAAGGCCGCCCCTCTCAAGCTCGCGTGCGCGCCGCCCCTCCCCTCCTCCTCCTTTCCGCGGATTCTTGGCAATTAATTCGGGGAAAAAAGGAGGAAAAGTATCTAGGATTATCTTATGCTTTTGGTGTGCAAGAGGATATCCTATCTATAAAGGAGACCCTTATTAGGAAAATAAATAGGATATAACTTGTAAAAGGTATTCCAATGTATAAAAAAAACCTTTAGAGAGATTGCTTGAGATACAAGTCCCACTAGTCGGGCTATAAAAGTAAGGGTCTGTAATCTTTCAAAGCAACAAGTAAATAAAGAAATTTATCCCAATCTCCCTCCTCCTCCCACCTTGCGCGCCCCTGCCCCTCCAGCCACACCCCTTACTTGCCGCCCACAAGGCTTATTTGTTGACATTTCTTAATGCAATCACCAAAAGGCAATCATGCTTAGAAATGTATGGTTGGTATTCTCAAGCAACGTTCTGAACAAGTCATAGCGCCACGAAATACCGTTGTAGCATTTCACCGAAGTATTCGGGTATCGTTATTTTATATTTTTTTCCAAAGGAAGGCATGGTGTAAAAGTCTCTAATTCGGACATGGTCAAGATAACACGAATGTATAATAGACCAATGCTCATAATAGGGTAAAATAGATAGGTAGTAGGATAACTTGACACACACACTCAAGCCAATCTCAAGGATAAAGGTAAAAGAAAGAATAAAAGAATAAGTCTAATATGGAGCGGGCATATCCTAGATAGTCATGTCAAGATAGCAGATACACACATGTTTTACTGTTAGAGATTCTAAGTCAAGATATAGCCAAAGGTCTCGTGACTTACTTAGAACGGCAGCTGCGCCACACCGAACGTGGGGGGATTACAAAGGGACGGGACAAAATTACAACCCAACCGCCTACCCCTCAACCGTGGGATGCGCCACAAAAGATAGGCAACCCCTAGTCTAGACACCACGTCTACACTAGTGATTATCACTCTAGCGTGTTAACAAGGCTTACCCCGTCCCCCCGGGTCCTTCTACTAGAGCGCCGCCCGAAGGAACGACTATCAATCCCGCAACCCAACATCAACCAAGTCTAACTCTAGGTAGAACTCATCATAGCAATCTAGCTCTTGGTCTAAACATGTATGCAAGAAAGATTAAGCACAATGTTCTATATGACAAGATCATGATATAGAAACTATATACTAGTTCATCAATCAAGATTATATCAAAAAGAACTTTGCTCTAATTCAAGAACACAACTATATCGATAAATTAAGAGCAAGAACAAATTGGAACTCTTGATATTATTCATACCGAAAGACACAAGATGTCCAAGCTCTCCAAGTAAAGCTCATGGCCTTCCTCCTTATTATTCTACTACTAACCTATAAAGAAGAAAAGAAGAAGAAGAAAAAGAGGAAGAGAGAGGCTCTTGTGTGGTGTGTCTTGACAGGGGAGGGAGAGGCCCTCTACTTATAGGATGAGAGGAGGGGGCTAAGTGCTAATGTTACACACATGAATGCACCAAACCGACATCCTCCAGCGCCCACGTTCCACGAATCGGGCCGATCCACCCCCTCGACCGGTCGGTTTCGACACTTAATGCACCGCCTTGCCAAGTTTGGGCGGATCGGCGCCAAAGTGGGTGCACGTTAGGGTGCGGCCGCACCGTGGGGCCCACTGGCCCGAAGCTTTGGCTAAGTGCTGTGTTGGTCTAAAAAAGTCGTCCCACGCCGTTTGCTCGGTCCAGGTTGCATCGTGGGGCCCATTTCCATTGGGGTGAAAGATGTTCAAGTATGCTTTCCCGGATAGGCGCCTTTTGGTGCATTTTCCACTTGCTTTGTATATAAATCCCCCCAAAAACATTATTTCAGCACTACAAGTGGAATTATGTCAAATAAATGTATATGTGTGTAGTAAGGTATAGTTTCAACCCCTTATTGGTAGAATGTTGACGTTAAAAATGTGTCGTTAGTGATCACAACACGCCCGCCCGTCTGGCATTTAAGGCGGGCGCGGCCGACCACCGCCCCTCGCATTGCCTCCCTCCTCCTTCCCTCCGGCGTCAAATCGGGTGTCAATTAGGCCCAATCTGGCCGGTCGGCGGCTGGTATCCGAGAGACCACTACGATCCACCCACCACCATGGGCCGAGACGAAGAAGCTCACGAAGAACTTGGGGGGGACCGGTTTGCGGGATTCACCACCGATTGATACACGCTCGCCCGAGCAAGTTGCTATCCCTATCGGGCAGCGATCGGCGGCGATCAGCGTCAAACAGTGCTGGGAAAGCGGTCGGGGCCATGAAGACACTTGTTGGAGACAACGACCCGCGACTTCATCAAGAAGGGCGTGATGGCAAGCGACCCCGGGATGATCAGGTCACAGAGCGGATCTGGAGGGCGATGAAGGGGCTACACAGGGGCCAAAGCCAACACCAGCCCGGTATTTGCCTCCGAGGGCGCATGCGCGCCCACCCCCTCCCGGTGGACACCTTCCCGAGTCTCGCTCCTCGCTTGCACAAGTTGTCCTTCTGACATATGATGGCAAGGAGGACCCTCTCCCATGGATCAACCGTTGCGAGCAATTCTTCATAGGACAAAGGTATGCCGACCCTGAGGCAAGTTTGATGCGCCTCCTATCATCTCATAGAGGACCTGTGATGGTACATGAGGCTATCTAGGAGAAACCGGTGGCGATTGGGCAAGCTTTGCCCAGTGATATGTCAAAGAGCGCTTTGGCCACGGTACACGCAGCCAACCAGCTGGCGGCTGGCATCGCCGAGGAAAGACGAGCACCGTCGATGAGTACATGGAGTAATTCGTCGGGCGCGCGTGGCGCGTGCGAGCCACCTCGGCGACAAGCGGCGAGTGAACATCTACCAGGTGGCTTGGCGAAGCCGCTTCAAGAGCGGGACGTCGAGATGTAGGGACCCCAAGGACATGGGGCGCCATGTCTCTCGCGCGAGAGCGTCTGCGGCAGCGATCCCTCTACAACCCGACAAGCCGGCCACGGCCGAAAGGCAAAGCGCTGCGGCTATAGGGCCTGCTGCAGCGCCCCTAAGCGCCCACCCGTCGGCGGCACCGGCGTCGACTTCGGCCCGTTCAAGCGGTGACACTGGAGAGATGATAGAAAGCCACGCCCAAGGCCTGGCCTCTGCTTCCAAGCTGGCTGACGAAACCGTTGCGCAGCGCGGTCACAAAGTGCACGCACACTCTGCCGACACTCACGATCTTCCGCGACT